>PVIR01033553.1:0-17827 GCA_004026965.1 Petromus typicus
ACCTCCCTATGTTAAGACAAGTAAAACTAATATATTTGTGTGCAACAGGGATTTTTTTAAGTATCATTGAGAAGTTATCTCAGAGCAGCCTCTATCTAAAAATCTCTCTTTAAGTGACCTGCCAGTATTTGAAATACATCTATTACACAGCCATTCTTCTGGACACAAACATGAATTATTAAGGGCGCCCTATCAGAATGAAAATACTCTAATAAAGAACAATACACCAGATCATTACCCTGTACCATTACTTTTATCCATTTAATTTATCCAATAATTATTACTCTCACAAACCCTTGAGAAAAAGGGAACAAAAACATGAAATTTTCATACATAACTAAATAAATAGGTGAAGAGCATGTTAAGTACTTTACAAATTCTAAAATACTTTCATAAGAAAACATATTTAATGAAACAATCTATGTAAAAGATCCTAAGATAGTTCTTGCCCCTGGTAACTTTTGCTCAATAGTGTTCATTTACTTCTTTATAATCTTTTTTTTTTTTTTTGAGACAGGGTCTCGCTTTGTGGTTCAGGCTGGCCCTGAGCTCAGCCTCAAATTCACATGACAGCAGGCCTCTTGCCTCTGCCTCCCAAGTGCTGGGATTACAGGCATGAGCCACCACAACCAGCACTGTGGTATGTGGTGCTGACTGCTGCTGGGGGTGAGTCTCCACAAATCAAACCTGAGCTCTTGCACTTGCAAGACAGGCGCTGGAACCACTGAGCTAACTCCCCAGCCCTACTTCCTTATAATCTTAAAAATGATTTGGACCATAGTCTTTTAAATGAAAAGAATTAAATGACAGCAAATGCCTTGCAAAAGATCATAAACTCATTTAATGATAAAGGTGACCCCTAAATTCAAATCCTCAGACTATGAAGTCTTGTTCCTCCAATTATATCTGTGCTGTTTCAGCAAGGACTATTGATTCATTAATTATAATTTGAAAAGCACATTGTCAAAGCCTCAATAACTATCTCTATTCTTCCTTAAGGCTGTTTTTATTATTTTAATTAAGACACTTAAACTGCATTGTTTATTTGCATTAAAGAGAGCTTGATAAGAATTTGGAATCCTAAATCCAGTTGCACAACTAATCAGCTATAAAACCCAAGAAAGGTTAAATCTCTGACTATGGATTCTTCATGTCCAAAATGGGGATGATGATAACAACAATCTAAAATTTATTTCAAAGAGTCACTGACATATAAATTGAGACAATAAATCTAAAACATCTTTTAAATGGTATTATAATATTTAATAAATATGAATCAATACTATTATAATTAATAATCAGATTTGAATAATTGCACAATCTTAATTAACTCAGCTTTTCTAATGTCATGTTAACTAAAATATTTGATAATTAATATTTGCAACATTTTATTTGCTTTATTATCTCTTTTAGGGAAAAAATATACTGCTATTAGGAAGAAATTAAAGCAAAGTGTTGTATATTATTCTAGGTTGTACAATTTATATTCACACAAGAGAACTGCACTTTTGGATGTTCTTCAAATAAGTGTGCGGCTTCTCTCTAAAAATACTGAGATGATAAGTCTTTTTTTTAAATTAACACTTAAAATTTGGCAGTTTGCTTATAACTTCTGAGAACAGATTCCTTTATATCTAAAACTTTACATTTTTATATTAAAGTATATTTTTAAAAGACAACTTGTTCCCTCATTAAAAGCTATTAATGTGTGGTATCAATCTCTCAATGTATAATACAATGAATAAAATTAACAAAAAAGGCAATGAGCAAACTTAATGTTTTACTTAAGTATATTTGATGTTTATGAATTATAGTTTCACCTATAAGCCAGTATATTATAATGACTCAGCTTTATTATAGGAAAAATTAAAACATTAAATTTATTAATTTTAAAAATACTGATAGTTTTACTATATCTCCAAGACTTAAATTACTAAGTGACTCATAATTATTCTACACTTTTTGTGAATAGTAGTGTTAAACTAGTGTAACTCTTTTGTCTATTTGCATGGACACAAATTGTTATTTTGATTTCTTATTATCATGCATCAAGGGTAATAAATCTTTTTTGAAGGAAACAAATAAATGACTTGCATTTTCATAAACTAGTAAGCACTTATATCTGTTAAGATTGGAATCTGCCAACAATCTGAAAATAAAGATTTTCACACACTTAAACCTGTTTTCAGGATAATGAAGTCAAAACATTAGTGTATCTGTAGCCACATAATAAACCACAACAAAATTTCAAGGCAGGTAACAATATTTATATTTTCCCTCCTTATTTGTGGGTTACTGGGTGGGCTCATCATTGACATATAAGTCCAAAGGACATAATAATTTAGCTTATGAGAAATCAGATTAGATATTCAAAGAGATGTAGATAGCAGGAAAAGTGTGACAAATCGAGTCCTGAAACATTTCAGTTTTTAAAAAGTAAAGAAATGAAGCAGAACTAATAAACATAAAGAACTAGTCACTCAGGGAGAAGAAAAACTAGCAGAAACAGGAAAGACAACAGAAGAAGTACATGGAAGAGGAAAAGATAGAAGAGACAAGAGGGTCAAATAAGAGTACTCTGTAAAATAAAAAATGTTAGGAGACTGAGACAAGAGAATCCTGTTTGAGCCCTGCCTGGGCAATTTACTGAGTCTGTTAAACTGTCTCAAAAAAAAATTTTTTTAAGGGCTGATGATGGAGCCCTGTGTGAAAGTCTTAGGTTCAACATACGCACACACACCCCAAAGATTTAAACTATGGTTTAGTCAGCAGAAGCCATGAATAACTTTGAGCAATTTTGGAGATGAGCATGGTTTGGGAAAACCTGATTGAATAAGATGTAAGGAAAAGAGATATATCTTTCAATAATTCCTTCTGTAAATGGGAGCAGAAAAAGGAAATGGAAGCTGATGCAGTTGTAGGGCAAAGAGAAAGATGCTCAAGAATAAGAGAAATAAATTATAAATTATATCAACTACATGATAGAGAAAATAACCATAATGAAGACAGAAGGAAAATCTACTGTATTCTTGAGTGGGTAAAAATAAGATATATTTTATGTTTAAATATTTTTATTTCCCCCAAATTCATATGAAGCATAATCACAAACATGACACTATTAAGGAGTGAGAGACACTTTGGGAAGGGATTAGGTCACAAGGGTAGAGCCCTGCTGAACAGGATTAGGACTCTTGCACATCTTAAAAAGCTACATTTCTCTTTCTGCAATGTGAGGAGATGGCCAAAAGGCTCCGCTACTAAATGAGAATCTGGGCCTTCACCAGATACCCAATCTCTTGGCACCTTGATCTTAGACATCTCAACCTCTAGAACTGAGGCCGTCAGTGGCTAAGTGAACATTTGGAAATTAGTATGGATTGGTGAGGTGTTACCCATCAAGACAACGGAAGAAAGACCCCAGAGACAGTCTAGAGATTATTGGCAGGGCCTCCCTCTTCACAAGCCCAGAGAAACAGGGCGTAGGAGACAGAATGATCTTAAGGGAGGAACTGAAGGTCCACAAAGAACCCTGGTATGAGCTGCCAGTATCAGCAGGTTCTGCTCCCTGCATTGCATTGGAGGACTTTTTAGCCACCTCTTGTTTTTCTCTAGCAAGCTCAAGTATGTCACAGGCAATGGAGGCCTTCCCTCTAGAGGACAAAGGGATTAAACTTAACCACTGTCTGTAAGGGGCCATCTCTGACAGTTCAGGGCCTCTACAGATATGGCTACCTCTACCTTGATTTGTAAAGATGATACCTCCTGAAATAATGGCTGTGGGATCTACACAGAGTGTCACCTTAGGGCAGGGCCATGCACAGAGCTCCTTTTAGGACATTGCCTTGTTGAACTATGGGTGTGGAGCCACTCCTGAGACTTTAGAGCACAGAGCTAATGGCACACAGTTCAAGCCTCCAGAGACTCGCAGAGAGGTAAGTCCAACTCATGGTGGGCAAAAAGCCCTAGGGACAGGTCCTTCCAGAGCTTTGGAGGACAGATCCAACTTCTACCTGGCAAAGCTACAAGGTGGGACCTCTGCTATAGTAAGCAGAGAGGACAGAGAATCAAGTTAGAATTTATTCTTAAAGTTCTGGACTACTTGAAACATGTTACCTCTTCCTTCTTTCTTATCACTTCTCCTTAGAATGAGAATGTCTATCCTACCCCTGTCATATCACTGTATTTTAGATGTGTATATTCAATAATGTCTCCGTCCATGAAAGCCTCTGTTCATGAACAACTGAGCTCACAAACAAAAGTATGCAGCAAAATTTTGCTTACATTCCCAAACTCCACATTGAATGACAAATAAGACCACAGTAATTTTCTCCCTAAAACACAAACACAGCCATCTTCTCCAAAATCAGAAAACAAATTAAATTCTTAAAGTGAGTTACCACTGTATTTCATTTCAAAGGTTCACAGCTGGGAAATAATTTGCCTCAGAATGAACCATACCTTAAGTCATTTCCATACTTGATTTACGTGAGACTGCAGACTTCCAACTTTTGAACTGCGGTGAGAACTAATTAAAACTTGTGAAGATACTGGGTGGAACTGAATGAGTTTTACATGTGAAAGTGGCATGGTATTTTGTTATAGAGACACAAATGAACCAAGACTGGGTATAACATGCAAATGGGTAGATTACTTTCTGATAAAAACATAAAGAACTCCTTCAGCAAGAAAATGAAAAATAAGTAAGTCAGGAAAAGATTTTAGAGGTTTGCTTCTATTTTTTCATTTTTGTTTTGGTTTCCTTGTTTGTGAATTATCCATCACTCACGGTGGTAAGTTATAAGGACATAAAGACAAACAAGAATGATTCAATCCTAAAGAGATTATAATTTAGATTTTTTGTCTGAATGACAGGATATATGGGGATGCCCAGACATAGAAAACATAAGAAGAGCATCAAGGTTGAGGACTTTACCAAGTATGGGGCCAAGGGTACTTGTGGTGCCCTCCCTGAGAACCAACTTCATAGTTTGGCAAAAGAAAATTTAGTCATAACCACATAAGATCAGGTAATGAATACAGTGCTACTGTGTCCCCCTAAATCTGCCTTACTACTATGTATTATTATTCAAATAATAAAAATCAGTGTATGCATATGTGTGTGATTCTTTTTTTTTTTTTAATCTTTATTGGTACATTACATATATGCATCATGATTGAACTCCATAATGGGCATTTGTACCAGTATAAAACACAACTTAATTCTCATTTTTTCCCATAGCCTTACCCACCCTACTGCCCCCCATATACATAAAATGTGTTTCCTTACTTTTTTGTTATAACCTCATTATTTTTCCCCCTTCACCCTATTTTACTTTGAACATTTTCTATTTCACAATATACAACATACAATTCTAGGACTCATTTACATCTTTATTTTCTCACACCAGAGAAAAGATGCGATATGTACCTATCTGTGCCCTATTTATTTCACTTATGAGGATATCCTCAAGGTATGTCCATTTAAGTAGAAATGATTCAAACTTATCATTTTTATGGCAGAGTAATACTCCATTCTGTAGAAGAACCACAGCCTTTTTATCCAGTCTCCAGCTGACTGACACTTGGGCTGTTTACAAGATGTAGCAATCACAAATTGGGCTGCTATAAACATGGGTGCAACTATGTCACTGTGATATGAGTCTTTTAATTCGTGTGTGTATATACCTAGCAGGGTGATGGCCAGGTCAAATGGGACCTCTAATCCTAACTTTTTGAGGAATCTCCAAACTGATCTCCACAGGGGTTGTACAAGTCTCCAGTCCCACCAACAGTGGAGAAGGGTTCCTTCTTCTCCGCAGCCTCGCCAACATTTGCCGTTGGCTGAATCTGAAGTGCAATTCTTTATATAGTTCTGTTGTACTTTGAGGGGACTCAGAAATTAAGCAATGATTTATGGGTTTAACAGTATTACTCATCTTTCATAAAATAGCTTACTGTTCCTAAATACTTATATATAAATATTAGGGAAAAGCATGTGAATGTTTCATGAAAAAACATCTATTCCTAACAGGGCAGGAACTAATTTATATTTCTGACATCATAGTATGTACATAATTTGTACATGAGAATGATTCAAGTTAGCCGTCTATAGAAAATTGCTAGGATCTGAAAACTCCTTGTATATTATGGTAATATACCGCCCCATTACTACATTGTCATGAATTCTGAAGTTCTCACTAGTTTTTGAAAAAAAACATGCAGTGATAATATATTGTTTGTTCCCCGGTTGCTTTCTGAAATAAAAATACTAAATGAAAATTAATAGGAAAGGACTGGGGATATAGCTCAGTGGTTCCAGCACCTGGCTGGCAAGCACAAAGTCCTGAGTTCCATCCCCAGTAACCACATACCATGATGTTGGGCATGGATTACTCACACCTGTAAGCATAGCACTTGGGAGGCAGAGGCAGGAGGATTACTGTGAGTTTGAAGCTGGCCTGGCCTACATAGTGAATTTGAGGTCAGCGTGAACTACAAAAAATCAAGACCTTGTCTAAAAAAAAACAAAAAACAGAAAAATCCAAAACTAATAGGCCGTTAGGCAATTGAAGTGAATCAGTGTAAATATGAAGTTATGTGTTAGCAAAGGAACATTATCATTGAACACTACATTTTTATTGCAATAGATTTTCAAATACTCAGGAAGGATGCCAAAAGTTATTTCCCAGTAGTAGCCAATGACATTTTTTAGAAATCAAAAACATTATTTTGGACAACACAGTACTGGAAATGCAGTTTTTTTTCTTATAAAGTTTATTGATACACTTAACATCTACATTATGATGATTTTCAGCCATAAAAATTTGTCATATCTTAATTTTCATATCATATCATAATTTGACATATCTTAGTCATATCTTAATTGTCATACCTTAATTTTTATATCTTTTCATATCTTAATTTGACATATTTTTTCATTTTTCTTTTCCCCTGCCCATCCTACAATTCCCCTACACCCTATATATATATATAAGCTTTATTTCCATATTTTGTAATACTATCAAATTTTTTCTTTCTCTTCATTTTCCCACACCCACTTGCCCTTTTCTCTTTGAACATTTCCTTCCTATTTCACAATATCTATCATACATTCTGGATCCTATTAACACTTTTCATTTCTCATACTAGTAAAATGATAAAGTATTTACATATTTGTGTCTTATTTATTTGACTTATGAGTATGTCCTCAAGGTACATCCATTTTAGTATAAAGGACTCAGTTTATCATTATTATGGCTGAAGAATACTCCATCTCATAAAAAAAAAAAATCACATGTTCTTTTTCCAGTTTCCCATGATGGGCATTTGAGATATTTCCAAGATTTAGAGATTAGAAATTGAGCTGTTATAAACATGGGTGCACATATATTACAATGGTATGATTCTTTCCACTCTTTCATGAATATGCCTACCAGAGAAATAGAAGAGTATAATGGGACGTCAAGTCCTAGTTTTTAAGGAATCTCCATACTAATTTCCACAGTGGTTTCATCAGTCTTCATTCCCACCAACAGTGGAGAAGGGTTCCTTTTTCTCCACAGCTCCACCAGCATTTGTTGTTGGTTAATTTCTTGATAGCAGCCATTCTTTGTAGAATGAAACAAAATCTCAGTGTGTTTTCATCTGCATCTAAATGACCAGCAATGTTGAACAATTCTTAATGTTTCTTAGCTGTCTTTACTTCTTCTGAAAAATATCTGTTCATTTCAAGTGTTCATTTTTGAAGTAAGTCTTTAAATTTGGCAAGACTGATTTTTTTAAGGTTCTTTATATACTCTAGGAATTAGTTCTTTGTCTGAGAAACAGCTAGTGAAAATTTTTTCCCACATTACAGGCTGTCTTTTCACTCTTGGTGGTTTCTCTTGCTGTTCAGATGCTTTTTCATAAGATAAGATCTCAGTTGTTGATTTTTTCTGCTGTTTCTCATGCTGCTCAGGTTTTGTTCATAAAGTTTTTCCCTATGTCAATATCTCCAAGAGTTCTACCTAACCTATTTTCCATCAGGTTTAGTGTTACTGTTACCTAATATTTAGGTCTCTAATCCACTTTACTTTCAATTTGGTGCATGGGGAAAGAGATAGATCTAGCTTTAATCTTTGGCAAGTTGAAGCCCAGTTTTTCCAGCACTATTTGTTAAAGAGGCTATGTTTCCTCCATTGAGGGTATTTGGTTTTTTTGTCAAAGATGAGAGTTCAAGTGCCAATGTCTCTAATGTCTCCAATGCAATCTCCACAATGTCGCCAATGCCAATGTTTCCAAGAGCAGTCTTTTAAAAGAGTTGGTAGAAGTATGGTCCCAGAACTATGAATTTACAAGTTTGTAAACCAAAAGACAAAAAGAGCTTTATGACATAGTTCTTAACACCCAAAAGCTCTAACAAAATAATAGTTTATTGTCAAAACCAATGGCATTTTGTCTATAGCTAAGAAGAGTGTATTGGACACTTAAAATTGTTTAAAAGAATAAATTTCATGTTAAATGTTCTTAACATTGTAAAAAAAGTCATATAAAGAATGAAAATACCAGCTTTAAACTCTTCTGATACTAAAAACTGTATGAGAAGAAAAGATAACAATAAGAGAAAATGTATAAGCAATCAAGTATTTAACCTTGACTTTTCAAATATTGACTCTGAAAAATTAAGTGAAATCTCTACACTAAATAAACTCAGGAAAACTTGCTTTTTAAATCCTCTGATTTCTCAAATTCATTTTTCTATCAAATAGATTAGTTATTTCTGATAATACCTTCCCATCATATGCTAATCATTTGGTTTCCCGATGACTATTTTCAGATCCATAAAAAAAAAATCTGTGTGCTTCTAAAGTAATCATAATTGTTATTCAGTATAGAAACTATTTTTGTCCTGGACGGGTCACATATATATCAATTAATGTTTACATCCTTGAAATTTTTCCTTTCAGATAAGGAAACTAGAGCAGAGCTGAACAAACTGCAGAAGGGCACAGGTAGAATCTGAACTAAAGTCACTCTGATTCCAAAGTGCTTTTTACTATAACTCACAATTATATACAAAGCTGTATTCCAAGTTCATTACAGAATTACAAAGAGGAATAAGAAATAATTTATCCCTCTAAGGAACTTACTACATTCTAAGAAATGTAACTATACTACAAAACAGTAACTATTTCACAATTTTTAAAAAAGTATAAGGACAATAAAAATGACTGAGTGTAGTAGCACATGCCTGTAACCCTAGAACTTGGAAGGTTGAGGCAGGAAGATTTCTGTGAGATCAAGGGCTGCTTGGGCTACACAGTAAGTGTGAGGTTAGCTTGGGATAAATAGTGAGACCCTGACCCAAAAGGAAAAAAAAAAGAAAGAAAAAGAAAAGAACAGTACAAATAATTGATTTCGTATAAGTAGACATTGCAATGGTTTTGGTATTTCTTTTCTTGGTTTTGGAGGGGATTCAAGAAGATGGTATTTAAAATAGATTTTAAATGTTTAAATTGTTTTACCAAAATGTGAAGAGTTAGTGGCATGAAGGTGGACTGGAGAAGGCTAAAGAATCAGAGGTCTTTCATTTACTTTTTTATTTTTATTTTTTGTTGATTTTATTTTTTATTCAAATCTTCATTGGTACATTATATATACACATTACAGTGACTTTCAGAATTGAGAATTTGTACCAGTATGATATGACATGACTTGATTCTCACTTTTTCCATTCCTCTACCCACCCCACAACCCCTTGCCCCCTATATACATAGGCTTTTTCTTTTTTATTACCATCACATTATTATTCCATTCTGTACTTACCCTTATACCTCATTTTTTAAAAATATTTTCTATTCCACAATGTCTACTTTATGTACTAGAACTCATTTACATCTGTATTTTCTCGTACCAGAGAAAAGAAATGATATTTACATATCAATGACATATTTATTTCATTTATGAGGATGTCCAGAAGGTACATCCATTTTGTAGTAAGAGAAGACAATAATGAAGAAAGGCCATGCCAAAAGTATGTTTAGCGTAAAGTGAAAACTTCAGATTGACTAGATCAATTATAACTATAGAAAAGTAAAAGAAGATAAAAAGAAAAGTTGAGTCCAAACTAAAATCTTAAGTGACTCATTGAGATAGTTTTATTTTACCCAAAAGGACCTGAAAACTACTCAAAATTTCCAAATAGTGATGTGATTCAACTATGACTGAGAAAAAAGACTTGAGGAAATGTATATAGAAAGAGTAGAGACCTGAAATGGAAAACTAAATTAGGAAAGTATGCACTGCAATAGTCCTAGCATCATAAACTAAGAAAATCATAGTATAAATGAAGACGAAAAGTAGAAAAATAGAAATAATTAAACCAGTAGGACTTAGTGTTTCATCACTTGAGAAAATAAAGGAAAGAATAAAGAGTTATATCTGTCCTAAACATTGACTTCCACAGGATGCAAGCTTTCATTATGCAAAAGATAAAAATATAATTAAGTACCTTTGTCAGTACATGTTTGCGATATATAATGACTATTGAGCCACTGTTTTAGGTTGGATCTTTTGAGGGCAAAAAAGGCTTTTGAAATATTATCTGCAGATATCTTGAACCTGAATCATCGAGAAGTAGATGTCATAAAGATGCCAGTTTGTATTTCATGTAATTTTGAATAGCTACAGCACATATTATTTATGCACTCAATTGACAATTACACGGCCTTATTTTGTAAAATTTTCTATGAAAGACTTTTCTATGGTTTACTTGATTATACTTATGAAAATAATTCTTAATTCATATTGATTAGCTTTATAATTATCTACTCAACTAGAAGACAAATTTCCTAAGGATAAAGATTAATAAATATATGTCTAGTTACTTTTATAACAATTTATTCCAAGAAATACCTTATAGTTGACTTATAAAATAGCCAATAATAATAATAATCTCCACCAATTATTGCTGTACAAATTATTTAGTGTATCAGTTTATTCCCAAACATCTCACTTTTACAAATGAAGGAACAAAGGCCTACAAAAATCCAAAAATTTTGTCAAAACAACAAAGTGAATAAATATCAAAAGTGAATCTGAATCCAAAATTGAATCCAAATTGAAACATTTCTTTTCCATATACCATGCTTCTTCCTCAGTGTTACAAACCATAGTACTAAACAAAAAAGTATATTTTTAAAAATGACTCTGTTATATTTTAAATTTTAAGCCTGATTACATACCTGTAAGTGCACATAATTACATATTTATATATTGCATACATATATATACATATATTGTATGCATTATAATATGCATTAGTGGACGGTGAGTGAAGTCAGAAGATGTGGGCTGAGAATGTTGAATAAATGAACAAAAGCTCAAGAAGCAAATGAAAATTCTGAAAGAGAAGAGAAACTACAGACATAGACAATGAAGGAGTACATTCATTGTGCTGCTTTTTTTTTATTCAAATCTTTATTGGTATATTATGAATACACATCATCGTACTCAACATTGAGAGTTTGTACCAGAATGTGACCTGACTTGATTCTCATTTTTCTCCTTTCCCCCTGCCCTGCAATCTCCCACCCCCTATATATATATAAGCTTTGTTTCTTTTTTTCTTTATTACTGTTTTTAAGTATAACCATTCCCCTTCTGTCTTAGTGCTAAAATGGTCACATTTAAAATCGTCATTTCAACATTTGCTAAACCCCAATTGTTTGGGCATAGCAGTGCTTCTAAAGTGAAGTAGACAAATCAATATCCATAGAAATCTTTTATGAACGATTACTCCAATCTCTGAACTGTTAAGAGTAGGAGTCAGAAGGTTATATGTGTGTACATTTGGAGAAAGGAAGTTTTGATGTTTTGTTGACAAGCTCAGAGTAATCTACAGCCACCATTCTAGGTACAGCCCAGGCTCTCTATATTTCCCCAACCTAAACAACAAGGCATGAAGATATGTCAAAGTCTACTCATATTTCTTCACAGAATCTATAAACATCAATACTGGGCAGAATTCTAACACATCAGCTGGGAATTTTAGAAATGTGCCTACCACAGTTATTAAAAAATACTCTTACTATTCACTCTTCTTCATTTTCCTAGGTTTCCTGGATAACTGCTAATTTTTCTCTTGTCCTCAAAAATTTGCTGTTTATTCATTTTATATGCATTTACTTATACAGCTATATACCAGTCTAATACAAGGATATACATGTAAATAAATCATACCAGTGGAACAGGAAAAGTAGATACATGAATATATTAGTAGCATACATGCCATACTCCAAGAGAATCACAGAATTCTATAATTTTCCAGCTCCAAGGAACTTCTAATTAATTTCTATTTTTAAAAATTCTATTACTGGTAAAGTTTACAGAATCATGAAAAAAAAAACAACCATGGTTCCTACATACTTCAAAAAATTGTCAACACAGAGAGAAGCTCATGCTTGCCTGCTATGAGGCAGAGGCATGAAAGACTGTTAACATACAGAAAATTGAAAATTGAATTGATATAAAATTCCACACCACTAAGATGGGATTCAAAAGAAGTACTTGTCAAAGACATACTCCCCTGCTACAAATTCTGAAATGTTCTGTCAGCAACATACACCTAGACATGTTAGCAGCACATGAGAAAACAGTCTACTCCAAACTCCTCTATTCTCAGCCCACATCTTCTGACTTCACTCACTGTCCACTAATAAAAATTACCCACTGCTTCCTTGGTGACTTTTTCATATCCTGTATGGACTCTACTCATTGCTTAATGTATGCATACACCTATTTAATCAAAGAACCTTTTTAACAGTAATGAATGCTCAGCCCAGAGATTTCACATTGAGCTATATCCCCAGTTCTTCCTTTTTAAATTTTAATTTTGAGACACAGTCTTGCTAATTCACCAAGTTGCCAAGAATGGGTTCAACCTGGCAATACTAACTTAAGTTCCCAAACCTCTAGAGTTTCAGTCATGTACCACTATGCTGGCTCATTAATCAAGTTATTTTTGACTAACCATTAAGTATGAGACACTGTATTAGGTGTTAGAAATATAAAGTGCTCAAAGAACATGCATAAAACTGTTCTTATGACATTTATATTCTCTCCAGAATATAAAGAGACAAAAAGCATTTAAAAGTGGACTGGAGATGTAGCTCAATGGCACCATGCTTCCTTTGCAAGCACAAGGTCATGAATTTAATTCTCAGTCCCACCAAAATAATAAAAAATAAAAATAAAAGCAAATATTTACACATTTGGTGATAAGTGCTAAGAACAAAAAGTGGGGTAAAACAAATAAGGAAATGAAAATATAATACTGCATTACATTATAAATCCAAGAAATAATTTCCTAATAAAACAAAATATGAATGGAGATTTGAATGAAAAGAAAGACATACCATGTAAGTATCTTGGGACAGCGCATTCCAGGCCAGAGTACAAAGGCCCTTAGATGAGAACATCCATAGTGTATTTGAGGAACAACCAGATAAGAGATGACAGTGACTTCAACATTATCAGCTGCCACTGTTCTTCACTGCACTTACTTGTATTCACCATCAGACTGTGAGCACCTTCACTGCAAGGATCCTATCTTAGTCACCTCTGAGTTTCTACTACCAAGCATTGAATCTGACACAGTGGACTCTCAAAAAATATTAGTAATGATCAGTGAGTAAGAATTTAATCTTTCTCTCCACTGCTTGAATCATTGTCACTATCATTGATGAATGTGTTGAATCCCTTACTAGGCTCTCAGCTTTTCAGAAGTTAGAAATTGTCAGATATATATTTCCCTTCTTCCCATTCCACATCTACCCTTGAGACCCAGTTAAGGGTTGTATAAATATAAGACCTATAGAAATAAAACCATAGGATGAATATCTAGGCAAAATTCTACAAAGATATGTGGAATAGGAAATAAATTCCAGAAATCCCAGGACTTCAAAATTACTTATGAAAACAAATGGGGTAAAAATATTTTACAGTATATATTTTGTAGGTCAGGAAAAATATTTGTCTAATTTCTACTGCTACCACCCATAACATTATATATATATATATATATATATATATATATATATATATATATATATATATATTCACACACACAGATCAGACTATCATAAATAGAGCATGCTTTCAGGATCCAGAGCTAGGTTAAGAGAATAACCCTAGCAAAAACAGCAAGTCTGATTGTACAGCAGCAGAACAGCAAAAGAGGTTCAGGCACAGTTTTGGTTCGAAAGGATTTCAAGGGATAGGCAGTTAAGGAGTAGACATATGCAATAAGTGCAGATATATCATATGTTCTACTTACTTGCCTAGGAAAATATATCTGTTCACATCCAGATCTTAGTCAGTAGTTACAAAAGTAAAAAGTACAGTTAGGTCCAGACATGATGAAAATTGGGTCTAGCGGCCAAGCCAATACACAGTCTGAGATAATAATTCTAAGATTCTAAACTGGTGACCAGTAAAACTCTGACACAGAAAAAGGAAATTAAGAAAAGTCTCAGTTCAGCAAACCATACCTATAAAAATTACGCAGAAAAATTTACAACTTTTGACTAGTGAACAGCATTGGTCTCCATATCGAATTAAAAAAAAAAAAAATGTTGGCTGGAAGCAGTTCTGATCCTCTCAGAAATTTCCCTCTTCAAGAATGGCTCAAAGGAGTGGATGAAAACAAAGGCTAAATAGTAGTCCATCTAACTGGTAGAAGCCAAGAAGAGAACAGTAAACTATGAAGTTGTTACTACTAAACAAGATCATAGTTAGCAAGCAGGAAAAAGCATTGCAGACTTGAAAATCCTGCAATTACATGTGTTAGAAATGTTCACCACCACCACATTCACACACCCACCCATATATACACACACAATCTTATCACAGATAATTTGTCCTACTCAAATTCCAGGAGAGGCAGCCTACATATCCAAAAACCACTGTCCATGACCATAGTTGACAAGGTCCAAGCTAAGCTAGCCATATTTTTCTTTTAATAATTTGCAAGTTAAATACAAGGTTGAATTTGTTAGATTATTTGAGCAAGTCAAAGTCATCCCTTTGCCAAATGAATACCACAATGAGCTTAAAACAGAAATTAAAAGTACTGGACAGAAAAATGGCCTGAAGGGCAGGGAATGAAATTTAAGTACTTAAAGAGAAATAAACTCTAGATCATGAAGGTCATCTATAGAAGAGGCTTCCTGGTGAGTTTCCAGTTTCCTTTATGCAGTACACATGGACTGTTCACTAGTGGCTACAAATCCTTGCTTGAAAAATAATCATTTTTCTCTAGAATAGTGGAGGTATTTAATACATAACTCTCATTTAAAGCACTGCTATTTATAGTCCTGTGTTGAATATTCAGATTCAACTGCAATTATTCCATTCCTAAATATAGTTCAATGTTCTTGAAACTACAGATCTCAGAAAGAAGAAAACACACAAAGAAAAAATATGTTTTCTTCCCATCAGCAATGGACATCCAGATTTTACTTCTAAAATTGCTTCCCATATTTTACCTTGTTTAGAGGTATGAAAAGTTAAAATCTAATTCCATTTACAATGCTGACCCAGCAAGAAAGAAATTAATTTGGCATTACAGAAGTGCCATCAATTTCCCGTGTAACTGAAGTAATGCATTTACTGAAAAGAGATTAATATCAGTTCCATAAATCATTCACATGCTTCTTCCGTAGTTGAGACATCTGAGTAATGTCATATATGCGAGATGATATCACTTTGTGCATACTCTATTAATTAATCTATTCCTGGGTTACCAGGAGAAAATACAAAATTTGGAAAAGAATGTTTTTGCTCTTCATTTTTTGTGACTTGTTTTAGACAAGGTATCTTACATGTTACCAGGGATGCAATTATATTGATCCATATTACAAAACAGCATTTTAAAAAATTAAGCATTAGGTTATTTAGCTTCCTAGTGGTAGCACCTACCTAATATCAAAATGGTAAGACAATGTATGAATGTCAATGTAAAAACATCATTAAAGATCCTCAATAAAATGCTGTCTAAAATGAGAAGTGAGCCTCTCTTTAAATAGAAGCTCTTCATTGTTGCTGTTAAATTTCATCACATCACCTCAGAACTATGAGTACCTATATTCATCATAGTTCAACAGAGAAGAGTCAATAAAATGTGGGGTGAATATGTGTACTTGTTTCTGTGGGTGGTGTATGATTTATTATAAAGAACTGGCTTGTGCAATTACAAAGAACTGACACATACCAAGATTTGCAGTCCTAAACAAGAATTCAGGAGAACTTGTGATGTACTTCCAATATCTAGGCCCTCGAATGAATGAGGCCTTGGGTGGAAAGCATATCCATTTTATAGAGCTTGCTGATTCAAATATTAATCTCATCTAAAAAACATCTTCACACATACATCCAGAATAATTTTAACCAAATACTATGATCCACTCAGGTTCAAACACAAAACAAACTACTATAGTACTTTACAGATTACTTACAAATTCCCCTAAAATAAGCTCCAAACGCCTTCATTATGCAGAACTGGGGGGTGAGGCACAGATATATGAGCTCATCACCCTTTTTTATTAACTGATTTTATTGGTACATCTTATATAGACATCAAAATCACAATTGACATTAAAAAATTTGTATCAGCATATGACATGACTTAATTCTCATTTTTCCCATTCCTTGCCCACCCTGCAATCCCCCACCCTCTATATACATAAGCTTTGTTTTCTTTTTTTTTAACCATCACATTTCGCCCCCACATTATACACCCTTACCTTCTTTACCATTTGAGTATTTTCTGTTTTACAGTATCATATACTCTAGAACTCATTCACATCTTCAGTTTCTATACCAGATAAAAGATATAGTACTTACATATTTATGATCTATTTATTTTACTTATGAGTATATCCTTAAGGTACATCCATTTGAGTATAAATGACTCAAACTTAACATTCTTTATGGCAAAGTAATACTCCATTCTATAAAAGAACTATATCTTCTTTTTCCAGTCTCCAGTTGATGGGCATTTTGGTTCTTTCCATGATTTAGCTATCACAACCCAGAGCTCATCACTGTTAATACTTATTAATACTTGTATTACTTAATACTTATTAATACTTGTTATTTTTGAATAATCAATAATATTATCATAAACTCAAATCTTCCAGTCCAAGTCATCTATGGCTACTAAAACTGCAAAGTAGAAGAAACATACAACATGCTGTGACAGAAGGACCCCAGGCCTTTCAGTAAGAAAGACTATGGTCAGATCTTGGTTAATGTCATTTATTAACGATTAGCCATGACCTGACCCTTATTTTCCTCACATGAAATATAAGGAAAACAGTACCTATTTCTTGAGATCTACATAAAAATTATAGATAAGATGTAACTCTCTTAAATAGTACCTGGAATGTAGTAAATGCTCAGTACTTCTCTGATTATGTTTATTCTATTCACCTTCAGTGAACCTCAGATAATTTCACATTTTCCCCTATGATAGTGGACATAACTGTGAGACCCAATTTGATATAAAAGCCACCATTTTGTTAAAAAAAAAAAAAAAAAAAAGCTCCACTATGTATTCTGTAACATCCCTGTGAGCCTGGAACTTGTCTGCTTGTGAACTGTCCACCCAACTGATGTGCGCAGCTGCAGAGTGTATGTTTTTAGAATGTACTATTGTATAGTAACCAGTGATCTAAGCATTTCAATTGGCATCTATAACAACTCACTTCTGCACTTTAAGAATAAAATGACCTAGGGCCGGGGAGTTAGCTCAGTGGTTCCAGCGCCTGTCTTGCAAGCGCAAGGGCCC
>PVIR01033554.1:0-17671 GCA_004026965.1 Petromus typicus
GGGTGTCCGCACTAAGTTCGGCATCAATATGGTGACCTCCCGGGAGCGGGGGGCCACCAGGTTGCCTAAGGAGGGGTGAACCGGCCCAGGTCGGAAACGGAGCAGGTCAAAACTCCCGTGCTGATCAGTAGTGGGATCGCGCCTGTGAATAGCCACTGTACTCCAGCCTGGGCAATATAGTGAGACCCCGTCTCTTTTGAAACTCCACAAAAGCAAAATTAGTACTCTCCACCAAACAAGTCATCGAGCCGGTCATCAGTAGCTATCGTCTGAACTTTTTATGTATTTTTATAAACAATTCTATACTTAAGAAATAGATATAGCGCAACTCAGCACTGACACCTACTGGAATAAATTTTTAAAAAAACAACTAAAATCAGCTGTAATAATTAGGAGTCAACGACAGGGGCTTCTTTCTAGTTTATCTTTTCAGTCGTTTTTGCTTCTATTTTAAATGTTTTCAGGTTTTTTTAACACTCCCCTCCAAGAGATACAGTCAGACTATTCCAAATTATTATCATTACTATTATTCCAGGCTTTTGGCCCTTATTGTATTTTATACCTAACATGCTCTAACCAAATATGATGGACAAACCCTACTCAGTTGTTAAGCAATATTACATACCTTTTTTAAAAAAGAGCGTTGTCCACGATTTTAAAAACAGGTATGACGTGATCTATACCCTCGTAGGCCACGCGTAGTGATGCGAGCCTGTAACCGCAGCACTCCAGAAACTGAGGCAAGATTGAGGCAAATGCAATGCCAGCCTGAACTGCATAGCGAGATCTTGTCCCCAAATAAATGAATAACCTGTAAATCACGCTGAAAAGAAGAATCTCTTAAAAGAGTCCTTCCTTCCAGTTTCAAGGGTCACGCCTCAGTGCCATGCCTACAATTGAACGAGCAGACTACTTCGTGCTGGACAGACATCTCCAACAAGAGCTTGATTCTTCACCCTCCACGTTTACACACAGTACCCCCCCCCCCCGCAGAGACCTTTCCGGAAAGCATATCAGGTACAGGCTTAGCTGTAGTCTGTACAGAGAGGAGAACGATGCAGACAGCAGCTCACTAGAGTCTTATATCAGCTTCATCCACACAGCAAGGATGGAGTCGTCGGCTCTGCAAAAGCAGCTAGCACACCAGTCCTGGCTGTCAGCCTCCTCTGGGGTGTCTAGCAGACCAGGTGCTCATCCATTAGCTCGGGATCCAAGGAGCATTTGGGTTTTCCTAGTTCCCTCTAAGATCTTCCTGACAATACGATGTTGTTCTTATAGGATCAGTTCTGGTTCCAAAACCTTATTCAGGGCTCTCCAGAGGTACAGAAACAACACAAGATGGGTAGGTGGATGAAGAGGACTTACTATAGCAACAGGCACACAAGTTCACAGCTTCTGCTGTCTGCAAACTAGAGATGCTAGAATACCAGCAGCACAGCTCAGTCCACACCCAGTGACCTAAGAACTGGGAAATCAAAGGGCATAACGGGGTGGGGGCGGGGCTTCCAGTGTAGCGTGGGAGCACAAAGGCTGAGAGCCGGGAGCTCCGATGTCCAAAGGAAGAAGATATTCCAGCTCCAAAGACAAAACATTTTTATCTCTTTTCTTCCTTCTGTCCAGGCCCTTAGTTGAATGATGCCTGCTCATCTTGAGGGTGGATCTTCCCCACTTCATCTACTCACTCTCATGCCAGCTTTTGGAGACATACTCAGAAATAATGGGTCACTTACTCTTTAATTATGTATCTTGCAAAGTTTATTAACATTTTTCTGGTAGCACAAATACAAGGGCTGATCAAAAATACAGCATGTTCATTTTTTGTTTTTATTAGTTATTTTATTAGTATTTTATTATTTTTATTAGTTCGCAGTACATACTAGTTACAGCACAGTGAGGAGTTGATACATGAAAATGACACATCTTAATTCCTTTTTACTTCCCCTGCCCCTCCCCTCCCTAGAAAGAATGATTTATAGCAAGGAGCGGTTGCACATACTTGTAATCACAGCACTCTGGGAGACTGAGGCAGGAGGATCACAAGTTTAAATCCAAGCTGGACAAGATTTTTTTTTAAAGCCAGGATCTCACTACAGTTAAGGCTGGTGGTGAACTCACGGTGATCATCCTGCCTCAGCCTTCCAAGTGCTGAGATTATAGGTGTGCTCCACTACACATAGCTAAAAAAAAATGTTTGTTTTTTTTTTTTAAAGGGTGGCCAGGCGTGGTGGCTCATGCCTATAATCCCAGCACTTGGGAGGCAGAGGCAGAAGGATTGCTGTGAGTTCAAGGCTACCTGGACTACATAGTGAGTTCAGGGACAGCCTAAACTACAAAGTGTGACCCTGTTTCAAAAAACTAAAAAAAAAAAATGTTAAGAGCTTAGGATGTAGCGCAATGGGAAGGCCTTTGTTCAATCTCCAGTACTGAAAAATATATATATATAGTATGTTAGTCATCACCCTACAAAAGGCTCCCTAAACGTGCCAGTTACAAAATGGCTTCCTTTACTACATACCCCTACACTGTGCCAGATCCAAATGGCCTTTGCCAAGGCAGCCAAAGAGCAGCCTGTCAGTAAGCATCCTAACCTGCCACCCAAGGTAAACCAATCCCAATCCACCCAGCCCCCACCTTTCCATAGAAACCCCACCCCATTTCCCAAAGCCTTCTCTCCCCAGTGTTCTAGGTAGCCTGACGGCTTCTTTTCTTTCACCTCCATTAAAGCCTTGAACAGGTGTTCCTATTTGGCTTGTTTTTATCAAGTTGCTATATTACTGTCTGTTAATATATATTCTTGTATGTCAAAGTTTCTAAAAAGATTATTTTCCTGTGATACCCTTACATGTTGATTTTTGTTTGTTTGTTTGTTTTGTTTTTTTGAGACAGGGTCTCTCTTTTGTGGTTCAGGCTGGCCCTGAGCTCAGCCTCAAACTCACAACACAGCAATCCTCCTGCCTCTGCCTCCCGAGTGCTGGAATTATAGCCATGCACCACCTTGCCTGGCATTTATTACATTTTAGATGACATTTACCATTGCAGAAACACCTCCAGGAAACCAGGCGTGATGGCTCACTCCTGCAATCCCAGCACTCAAGAGGCAGAGGCAGGAGGTTTGCTGTGAGTTCAAGACCAGCCTGGGCTACACAGTGAGCGCAGGGCCAGCCTGAACTACAAAGCAAGATCCTGTCTCAAAAAACTAAAAAACAAAACAAAACCTCCAGGAAATATTTCCTATATTCTAGATCAGAAAAGTCTACTCTTACTCACCATGTATGCTCTTGCCCTTGTAGAATCTCATATGACAACGTTCTTACTACTTCTGAACTAAGTAAACTACAAATCAGAGTAAATTTAGCAGTGGACACAAATGAAGGGAAAAATCAGAAAGATTCAATTAACTATCCATTGAATGATTGGTAATACTAGAAACCTGGGGGAATAAGTGAAATGTGATTTTAAATGCAATTGGAGATTACAAACTAGGATGGGCAAGACGATAAAGAAGCCTTAGTGGAAACTGAACTGGGTTTTGAAAAATTAATAGAATTAGAATCAACAGTGCAGAAAGGAGGAAACGAGTATGGTATGCAGGCTTAGAAGAAGCAGAACTAATTTTACATAAGAAAAATAAATCTACCTTCTTTGATTCCCTTTGCAAAAACCTGCAGCCCAATTTTTAATTCCTGTGAATTTCCATTTCAGTCTTTAACAGATAGAAAAGTTCAAAGTGAAGATTTTATTTTGTATAACGGTAAAAACTATAGATAGGTGTTCAAAGAATCCTTTGTTGAAACGGCCCACTAAAAATAAAAACGGTGGGTGTAAGAGCACCAGAGCCATTTCAGCCATTAAATCCGAGCAGAAGATAAGCTCTCAAAACAATATGTATTTATTTTACATTCAAATATTATTTTACTTCATGTTTTAAATAGGGTAATGTTATTTTGTTTTGCTTTAAATTTTTGTTTATTGAGACAGGGTCTCACTCAATCACTAAACTCTCCAGGCTAGGTTCAAACTTTCAACCATCTGGCATCAGCCTTCCAAAGTACTGGGATTATACGTGTTTACTACCACACTTAGGTTATTTATTTATCTATTCTTTTTTGTGTGTGCTGGAGATTGAACTTAGGACTGTACGTTTGCCAGGCAGGTGCCACTGAGCTACATTCCAAGCACCACACACTCGGTTTACTATTTTTAAAATATTTTTGGAACTATAAGTACTGAATAGCAATATGGCAGTACCTAGTGTGACTGAGGCCCTGGATTCAGTCCCTAGCACCATCAAAAAAGATGGAGATGGGTTCTACACGTCTCTTTTTGAAAGTATGACATTTGGAATTATACATTGTTGTTTCAAAAATCACCACTGAACTGTTAGGTAACTCTCAGGTACCTACATTATTTACTTGCTGAATCCATACTTCAACAAAGTTAACATCAAATAAAGCACTGAGGCTTTATATTTGTCCTTAGTTCTTGCACATTTCTACTCAATTGAAACCCGGTGTGGGGTGCACATCTGTAACCCCAGCACTGTGGAGACTGATAGGACAACAGCCTGGACTTTAAGGCCAGCCTGGGCTACGCCAAGTGCAATGCTAGCCTGAACTACAGAGCAGTCATCTCATGAAAAAAAAAAAAAAAAAGTATCCCTAGCTCCCAACTATGCCTAGAGGCTGAGCACATTTAATATAGTTGTAATACTTTGAGCTGTTTTATTTTCTCCTGTAATATTATCCAAAGAACAAAAATAGTTTCTACTACGTCCAACAGTTACTGAAAACTCTAGGTTGTTTAATTTTCCCTGTAGCCTTGCAACAAGAAACGCTGAGTACTGTTTTAATGCTCTACTACCCATACATGAAAGAATATGAAATGGGGGGTGTGATGATTTACTGTGTGAATCACTACTTTTCCTAAATCGAGCAGTGTCTTCAGAATGTGGACTCAACTGTAACACTTTAAATTCAGTGAGCTGATAAACAGGGATAAATCAAAATTTTGTCGCATATGAAGTGAAAATTGGCATATCTGCAGCCAGGAATGGTAGTGCGCGACTGTAGTCACTGCACTCTGGGAGGCTGAGGAAGGCAGGTCATGAAGTGTAGCTCAGTTAAAAAGCCCGAATTCAATCCTCACTACAAAAAAACAAAGGGGAGGGATGAGGACAAGGAAGTACAACAGAGAAAGGAAAGAGGAAGAGAGGGAGGGGCACAGAACAAGTCTTATGGCACATTCACAATTATGAAAGTACAACTCAGACAAAATGTTTAAACACAGGGCGGCACCACGGTGAGGCAAGATTAGGAGCACAACAGCGAGCGCCTTCTTCAAAGTTTCGTCCCAGGCCTCGCCCTCGCACAAGCTCAACAAATACAATACGGAGTTCGAAGAGCCCTTATGACCCGAACCGCCTTCTCAGCCTCGGATAAAGGGAAGTCGCGCTCACTCCGCTCACCCGCCCTGCGACAGGAATGGCCAGGTCCAATACTGTCTGTCCTCGAAAGCTCCGCGAACTAGAGTAGGGAGAGAAAAAAAAAAAAGGCAGCGTCTCCTTTCAGGAAAGGATTTCGAGACAGCTCGTAACTTCCCAGGTCCCCTTCTCTATAGACTCGGGTACACCTGCTTCCCTCGGGGACCTCGGTAACCAACAACAACACCGCCTCCGGGGCACGCGCGGGGACGGGCGCGGCGCCTTCGCCGGACGCCTGTTTCGAAAGGCGCGGGCTGGGCCCTGGAGCTGGCGATGTCCACGCCCCGCCGGGCCGCGGCCACCGTCGGGATCTGAGCGCGCGCCGGGAGGGCACGCGGCCTCCGCAGGACCCGGCAGGTCCGCCACGGCCGCGCGCGGAGCGCAGGCAGATCCGCGGGCAGCCCGGCTCGCTCAGGACCCCGGCGGCGGCGCGGGCTGGCGGGAAGGGGGACGCTCAAAGCCCTGTGGCTCGTTTGGCGGAGCGCGGGAGAGATGAAGCTGCACTGCGAGGTTGAGGTGGTCAGCCGGCACCTGCCAACTTTGGGGCTGAGGAACCGGGGCAAGGGTGCCCGCGCCGTGGTGAGCCTGTGTCAGCTGCGTCCCCCAGTGCGGGCCGACCCAGCCGGCCCGCGATCCGCCTGCCTCCTAGTCTCCACCATGAAGGACAAGCGCGGGACCCGCTACGAGGTACGGGGCTCTTCCGGGAGCGGGAAGGAGCTCCCCTGGCTGGAGGCTGCAGCTGAGCGCCCTCGGCCCCTGGTCATAGGCTCCAGCTAGAGGTCAGCGTTGGGTTCTTTTTCTTCCCCATCTCTGAGATTCTGAATTTACAGCCTTGCTACTTAGTGCTACATAATAACTTCTCCCTTTGATTTATCTGACGTTTCAGCCCGCGTGAAACAATTGCAAATTGTTGCCTCCTTGGTAACGGTATCAATACAGCCGTGGCAAACTTTCTAGAGACTGTTAGAAGTTGAAATAAAGTTTTTAAAATACAAGTTGCCTTTTTCTGAAAAAGATACCTTTTTCTGTTATCGGACAGTTTGTAAACGTGCAGTGCTTTTGTGTTTTCTATACACAAAGCCGGGGGAACGAGTCATAAGCCACCCTTGCACCTGACACTTGACTGAGTTTTATGCAGCTCCTGAGTGTTCCCCTTACATGTTCTATTTCACGTCAATGCTTAGTTGAGGAAAGTGGTACTATCTCATTTATAGCCACCTAATGTTTAGTGTTAGTTGAAAGTCTAATTCTATTTATGAAATCCACATCTCTTTTAAACTGTAAGAACTTTAGAAGTCACTCACCTTTTTGTAGATGAGAGACAGGTGACAGGAGCAAACTGGTATCAAGAACTAGGCCTCCCTTTTCTGAGTCGTTGTCTTCCCCAAATCTGACTTGTTTTACGCCCTATTCTGGTTTTGCCTCTTAAAAACGTGTAATGCTTTCTGCCTTAAAACGTCTGCTGCATGAATAGACAATAGCGCCCAAGGACCTGGAGACTTTATTGTGACCCTCCAGTCGAGGACTTTCTGCGTGCAAGGTGCAGTTCTAGATGTGGGAAATGACAAACTTGGCGTTATCATTGACCTTCAGAGATTAGAAAGAGAGAAACGTAAGCCACTACTTCAAATACGAGATGAGCCATAGTAAGTGCAAGTAATAGAATATCCAGAAAAATTCCACAACAGTGAATTTGTACTATAGGAGCTCCAGAGGTTGGTAGATGTCATACCACAGTACGAAGACACAGTGGGGCCTCAAACATCTGACAGTAGACCTGGTCCTGAAGAGTGTTTATTGCTGGTAGATGTGGCAGGTACCTGGGCACTCTTTCTTACACCCTTTACTTTTCTACTTCATGACTTGACCTACAATTGGTCAAATTATGACTCGTAACCATATTTTAGTTCTCTTAACTTTAATTTTAAGTCTACCACCTGCTAGAAAACTTCTCTTCAATGTGTTTCAGCATTTCAAAATCAGAATTGCAGAAATTTGTTTTCCTTGCTACCCAAAACCTGCCTGTTCTGCAACTGATTAAGTACCATTCCCATGCAGAAAATTTAAAGCTGTTACCTCCACACATCCAGCATATGAAGTCAGTTCTGCTTCCTACGTGCTTTTTCCACCCTTTACCCACCCACCTTTCCTCGAGATTGAACCTAGGCCGTGCTAGGCAATGCTTTACTATTGGGGCTAACCCTCAGAACTCTGGCTAGTCTCTTAAAGTCGCCCCTTACTTATACATTGTCCCATCTCAATCCCATCCTCCTCTCCTTCAGAGTTTAGCTTGACACTACAGTTAAAGGGGATTTGGGGTTTGTTTTTGTTTTGATACTGGGCAACCCAGAGCCCCAGTTAGGCTACACAAGTGCTTCACCACTGAGCTACATCCTCATCTGGTTTTGATTTTTTTTTTTTAAACAGGGTTTTGATATATAGCCTCAAGCTTGCATTTCTCTTGCTTTAGCCCCCAACCCCCACCCTGTGCTGGTATTACAGGTGTTGAGGATTTACGATTCTTAGGATAAAATCTAAATGGTTGTGTTTTGTTTGAATCAAGGTTTTGCTATGTAGTTCAAGCTCATCTTTAACCAATGTAGTCCAGGCCAGCCTCAAGTCTCCAAGGTGTGGCTGCCATGCTGTATAAAATCTAAAATTCTTCGTACAGATTATATAGTCTTTCACTGTCTAACTTTTGTTTACCTTTCCATCCTTCCCGGCCTCTTCTCTGGACCTTTTACCCATCTTAAACTTTTTCTTTCATCTCCTCAAAGTTGCTACACTCTCCCTTCCCTCATGGCTTTATATATGTTGCTTCCTGTTAGAATGGCGTCCCAGGGGCCGGGGATTTAGCTTAATGGTTCTGGGGCCTGCCTCTCAAGTGAAAGGTGATGCATTCAATCCCTGGTACCAAAAAAAAAGACATCTTGGCCATCACCTGCCCAGCATCTCCCTAATCTTCCACTGTAACCTTTCAGGTCACCTTCCTATCCCTAGAGTAGTTAACATTTATTTGCCTAGGTTGCAGCAGCCTACAGTTCTCATGTCTTAATGTTTTTCATGCTTACAGTTACTTGTTTATTGACTTTCTCTCATCAGGTTATCAACTCTGTAAGCACAGTTACTAGGCCAGTCTTATCCCAAAGCCCCTCGTATAGAGTGGCTTTTCAGTAGTTGTTGAAGTCTGAAGCAGAAGCAGTACCTGTCATGAAAAAGTGTGTGTAACTCACTGTTGTAACTAGAAATACGGTAGTAATCAAAGTTTTACCCTTAGAGGACAGGAGGTCTGTCCATCCCAAACCAATGGACTGACACTATGAAAACAAATTACGACTGTCGAGTCTTATGGTAGCTACGTAGTTGGAATAGGAAAAGAGACGTTATCCAGAAACACACCAGAATCGGCTCTCGGAAAAGGAGTCTGGACAGATTTGGTGATAATCTATTGCAAGGTAGAAAGAGGATGTAATCACTTATCTGCCAAAAAAAAGTCAGCCATTCAAAAACTATAAAACACCCAGACTAGGGCTGGGGATCTCACTCAGTGGTGCCATGCCTGCCTGGCAAGCACAAGGTCCTTGAGTTCAATTCCTGGTAACAGAAAAAAATAAAATACTCAGATTTCAGAATTAAAAGCCAGACCAAAATCTGAGTAATTAGTATTAACAACATTACTTTTGTCTTTTTGTTTACTGTTGATTTTAAGCAGCTAAAGGAGAACATTGAGCAATTCTTCACTAAATTTGTGGATGAAGGGAAGGCCACTGTCCGGTTAAAGGAACCTCCTGTGGATATCTGTCTAAGTAAGGTATGATACTAACATCAACTACTGGGCATGCGGCATACACCTGTCGTCTCAGCACTCAGGAGGCGTCCTCCTGAGGATCGTCATGAGTTCAAAGCCAGCCTGAACTACTAGTAAGACTGTGATTGAATGAATGAATGAATGAACAAATGCATTACTCAGTAAAGCGGTTGCTTGGCTATCTTTTCTTCAAAAGAAAAAATCTGTTCAAATACCCTGATAACCCACATAACTGACCACAGAGAGATGTAGGGCTGTGTTGGAGAGGCAGTGGTACAAAAGAGGCTTCGCATATATCCTGTGCCTTCTAAGAAAGCAAAGGTTGCTTTAGTTGGGCTCCCAGAAAGGGCAGGAAAACTGGGTTTGTTTCTGTGCCCAAGGAAGAGCTTCAGAATATTTTTACCCAAGAACTCTGGCACATGCCTTGTCCCCTTCTTGTTCTTCTTCTTTTTTTTTTCCCCCAGAACAGATCAAACTCAGGACCTTGCACTTGCGAGGTAGGTGCAGCACTACTGAGCTAAATCCCTGGTACTTATCTGTCCTTTTAAAAAATACATTTTGAGAGGCCGGGGAGTTAGCTCAGTGGTTCCGGCGCCTGTTTTACAAGCGCAAGGACCCCGGTCACCACATACCATACTGGGCGTGGAGATTCATGCCCAGCAGCAATCAGTACCACATACCGCAGTGCCGGGCGTGGTGGCTCACGCCTGTAATCCCAGCACTCGGGAGGCAGAGGCAGGAGGATTGCTGTGATGTGAGTTGGAGGCTGAGCTCAGGGCCAGCCTGAACTACAAAGCGAGATCCTGTCTCAATTTAAAAAAAAAAATACATTTTGATTTTTTTTTTCCTCTGGTACCAGAGATCAAACTCAGGATTTTGGGCTTGCAAGGAAGGCACAGTACCACTGAGCTAAATCCCTGGCCCCATAAAAATATATTTTGAGACAGTGTCTTGCTGAGTTTCTTAGATTGGACTCAAACTTTGGATCTTCCTGCCTCAGCCTCCCACAGTGCTTGGATTGCAGATATGTGCAGCCACATCTGGATTCATTTTCTTCTTGATGTGCATCTTAAATACTCAGTAACTCCTTTCTATCTAAAAACAAGCAGAAGTCTTACCAGTTTAAAAAAATAAAATGAGGGCTGGGGGTTTAGCTCAGTGGCACTGCTGCCTTCCTTGCAAGCCCAAGGTCATGGGTTTGTCCGCAGTACCACAGAACATAATAATAGTAAAGTAAAGCCATATGTAGTGGTGCACACTTGTAATTCTAGTTACTCAGGAGGCTAAAGCAAGACTATTATAAATTTAACTCCAGTTTGTGTTAAAATATAAAAAAGTTGCCAGACGTGATGTCTCATGCCTGTAATCCCAGCACTTGGGAGGCAGAGGCAGGAGGATTGCCGTGAGTTCGAGGCTAACCTGGGCTACACATTGAGTGCAGGGCCAGCCTGAACTACAAAGCGAGACCCTGTCTCAAAAAAAAAATATATATATATATAGATATAGATATAGTGTTTTATATTTTATATATATATATATTTATATATCTATACAAGTAAGCTAGGATGTACCTCAGTAACAGAGGGCTTGGACCAAGGATTTACCTCAGGGGTTCTGGCGTCTGCCTGGCAAGTGCAGAGTGCCTAGATCGGTCCCCAGTACCTCATACCACATTGCTGGGCATGGTAGTTCACACCTGTAATCCGAGTTTGGGAAGCAAAGGCAGAAGGATTATCACGAGTTTGGGCCAGCCTGGGCTACATAGTGAGTTCAGGGCCAGTCTAAACTACAAAGTGAGACTCTATCTCACACACACACACACACACACACACAAAAAAAAAAAAAAATAGAGGGCTTACCTACTATGCATAAAGCCTAAGCTGGAACCCTAATACTGAATAAATAAATGGCAAAAATATAATAGGTGAAATAAACTGGAAAGACAAAGCTAAGTCTGTTGCCTCTAATTTCATACTCTTTGAGCATTTATTTTTATTACCTTATTCACTATGTGGAAAATCAGTAATCTCGTATGGGGCTGGGGATTTATCTCAGTGGTTCTGACATCTGCCTTCCACAAACAAGGTCCTGGGTTCAATCCCTGGTCACCACATACAACAATGTAGGCATGGTGACTCATGCCCACCAGTAATCCACCACATACCATAGTGCTGGGCGTGGTGGCTCATACCTGTAATCCCAGCACTTGAGAGGCAGGAGGATTGCTGAGTTTGAGGCTGAGTTCAGGACCAGCCTGAACTATACAGCAAGAGTCTGTCTCAAAAAAAAGAAAAAGAAAAATCTCATATGCCTTCGTGGTACACACTTATAGTCCAGCACCAGGGGAGGTTAAGGCAGGAAAATTCAAATCCACCTTGAGCAGTGTAGCGACTTAGCAAGACCCTGTCTAAAAAATAAGGGACTGGGAGGCTGAGGCAGGGGGATTGCCTTACATTTGAGGCCAGCCTGGGCTACACAGTGAACTCCGGGCCATCCTGAACTAAAAAGCGAGACCCTGTCTCAAAAAAAAGGGCTGGGGTGCAGCTCATTTTAAGGCAATGGATTTAATCCCAGTACTACCTCCACCCAGAAAAATGAGTATTCTTATTAATTAGTGATACAGTCATACTGCTATTATTTCTCAGCCTTTTTGAGCTCTGTAGAAGTTAACACTAGTGATCACCTTTTCTTAATATAATTCATTGTTTTCTTGGTACATGTGGCAGAGCACTATGCTGATTTATCTTCCGTTTTCTTAGCTGTGTGTCTCCTGGCCCTAGGAACATTTTTTTCTATCCCTGAAATAAAGACTTTATTTTCAGTCCACTGGCTATTCTCTGCCCTGCCTGTCTTCCATTTTCATAGCTCCACTCTTGTGGGTGACTTCCCCATCTGTAAGCTACTGTCACCTGCTGTAACTGCTTGTTCCAAGTCTTTGGACTTTCCACTCCTAATCATTGGGTACAGCATTGTGGTCCCCTACCCCATACCAGGAATCGAGCTCAGGATTTTGCACTTGCCAGGCAGATATTGGGCCACTGAGCTATCCCTGGCTGGGTATTCTACTGCCCACATATTTTGCTTTTGTCATGTAAATCTCATATTCATGCTCAAAACTCTTCAGTGACTTCGTACAGCTAGACCTTAATATCCAAAAGCTCATTCATAATCTATCCTATCACTGTGCTGTATTTCCAATCTTGTACTCCTGTACACAGCTCCCACATTGCAGCAAATAGATTACATACTTAGTTTCCCGACTTCCTAAACATTTACTCATCTTTCACTTTTAAACTTTGGAAAATTTTAAAGTATCCTGGAAATATTAGCTATTTTTATTGATGATTTAATTCAGATGTCACTTTTATCAGTGACTTGTCTTTCTCATGTCTAGAAGCAGTGTGTCGTGCCTTTCCTGTCTCCTAGCCCTCGGTTGCTTTTGAATGGGGCATTCCTCTGCATCGCCCCTGGCATTAAGTGGTGCCCTGGGCCTTTTGCAGTACTCAGCAAGCCCGGCCTGCTGTGTCAGAGGCACTGATAAACCCGGATCTTAGGTCTTTACTGCCTTTCTGCCTTTTTTTTTTTTCTATTATGACCCCCGTTTGGACAGTTTTATTTGGAATATGATTCCTCAACGTACGTCTTTTTGAAAACTTTTTTTTTTTTTAAGGTTTTTTGAGACAGGGTCTCGCTTTGTGGTTCAGGCTGGCCCTGAGCTCAGCCTCAAACTCACGTCACAGCAATCCTCCTGCCTCTGCCTCCCGAGTGCTGGGATTACAGGTGTGAGCCACCACACCCGGCACTGGTATGTGGTACTGGTTGCCGCTGGGGTGAGTCTCCACACCCAGTATTGTTATGTGGTTACCGGGGATTGAACCTGGGTCCTTGCGCTTGCAAGACAGGCGCCGGAACCACTGAGCTATATCCCCGGCCCTTGAAAACTTTTAAAGTTGAAATTTAGATAAAATAGTAAAAGTTTAGGGGCCGGGGATTTAGCTCAGTGGTTCCGGCCCCTGTCTTGCAAGCACAAGGACCTGGGTTCGATCCCGGGTAACCACATACCTATACTGGGTGTGGAGACTCACGCCCAGCAGCAACCAGTACCACATACCACAGTGCCGGGCGTGGTGGTTGACGCCTGTAATCCCAGCACTCGGGAGGCAGAGGCAGGAGGATTGCTGTGATGAGTTTGAGGCTGAGTTCAGGGCCAGCCTGAACCACAAAGTGAAACCCTGTCTCAAAAAACCTAAAAAAAAAAAAAAAAAATAGTAAAAGTTTATTTCACAGCCAATTTCAATCAATAGTTGGGTCACTTTCTGTATACTACAGAGCTAGGACACTAGTTTTTTCATTAGAGAACTATATATAGTATTTGTTATGGGAAGAACTAGCCTGAATGCATTATCTAAAGTGGAGTTTATGGCCGGACGTGGTGGCTCACACCTGTAATCCCAGCACTCAAAAGGCAGAGGTAGGAGGATTGCTGTGAGTTTGAGCCCATCCTGGGCTACAAAGCAAGAACCTGTCTCTAAATAAATAAGTAAGTAAAATTGACTTTATAATTGTATAAATTTTTATTTTCTCAGGCAAATTCCAGCAGTTTAAAGAGTTTCCTTTCAGCTGTGAGACTGGCTTATAGAGGCTGTGATGTCAGCACATCGCTTTCAACACTTACACCAGTGAAGACTTCAGAATTTGAAAAATTTAAAACTAAAATGGTTATCACATGCAAAAAAGAATATCCCCTAAGCAAGAACTTCCCATATTCCCTGGAACATCTTCAGACTTCTTACTGTGGGCTCGTCCGAGTTGACATGCGAATGCTTTGTTTAAAAAACCTTGTGAAGTTAGACTTGAGTCATAACCACATAAAAAAGCTTCCTGCTACAGTTGGAGATCTTGTACACCTTCAAGAACTTGACCTGAGTGACAATCACTTGGCATCATTCAGTGTGGCCTTTTGTCAGTCCACACTCCAGAAGTCACTGCGAAGGCTGGATCTCAGCAAGAACAAAATCAAAGCCCTTCCTGTGCAGTTCTGCCAGCTCCAGGAACTTACAGATTTAAAGCTAGATGATAATGAATTGATTCAACTTCCTTTTAAGATAGGACAGCTAAAAAACCTTCGTTTTTTGTCAGCAGCTCGAAATAAGCTTCCAGTTTTGCCTAGTGAATTTAAAATTTTATCTCTTGAATACTTGGATCTTTTTGGAAATACTTTTGAAAAACCAAAAGCCCTTCCGCTTATAAAGCTACAAGTCCCATTAAGTTTATTGGAATTATCCACACGAAGCATATTACACAATAGGTAAGGCAACCATAGTTATAACATGGTACTTTGATTGCATCGAAGTCAGTAACAGTCCCAGTCTGAGAAAATTCCCACTACGACATCTGACCTGAGTCGTTGCTCTGCCAACTGCCGTTTTTGGTTTTTTGAGACAGTCTCACTGCAGTTCCAGCTTGCCTTGAATTCACTGTGTGGCTCTAAGTAGCTTCAAACTCAGAGATCCTCCAGCCGCAGCCTTCTCAGTGCAGGGATTACAGGCATAAGCCACCCTGCCTCACTTAATTTTTATTTTGTTTAAAATTTCTATCATCGGTAGTACATCTTTACAGTGTATAATGATTATATTCATCTTTGGGAGTTGGTATATGTACATAACACAGAACTGTTTTTCCTTTGCGCCCATGGCCTTGATGTCCTTTACCTCTGCCTGGAGTGATTTTTTCCTCCAGGAAGTTTCATCTTTCACTCCCTTACTTCATTCAGTTCGCTACCCAGATGTTATTCCAGAAGAGACTTAGTACAGCGCTTGTTTTGATTTTTGTGTGTGTTTGTGTGTATGGGCAGGGGGGTTATTTTGTGTTTTGGATCATAACACTTATTTCCTGGGTTTCTATATTTTTTAACTATTCTTTTTTGCTATTTGTTTTTACTGAAAGAATGTAAGATCCACACAGCCTGAACTTTTATTTTCCACTGTTTCTCTAGGCCAGCAGTGGCAAACCCACAGCACGTGCTGTAATAGGCTGTTACCGCTGAAAGCTCTAAAAGGTTTACCACCTATAGTATATCATAGGCTTTTGGGGAGGATCCTGGGGGTTGAACCCAGGGCCTTTGCATTGAATGACACCCCTAGACCCCTCTCCCTTTTTATTTTGAAATAAGGTCTCATTGTTGCCCAGGCTGGGTTTAAACTTGTAATCCTACTGCCTCAGCCTTCCAGTGTTTGTCCCATTATTACCATTTGGGAAAATAATATACTGAGTCCCCTTAAAGTAAATCATTTTATTTTTTCTCATAGTTCAGTGTCCTGGTAATACTTCTAGTTAAACATGAAGTTCTGTTTCATCTAGTAACATACATTTTTTTTTTTCCAATAGGATTCCATATGCTTTTCATATCATTCCTTTCCATCTTTGCCAAGATTTGGATACTGCAAAAACCTGTGTTTGTGGGAGATTTTGTCTAAAGAGTTTCATCCAAGGAACTGCTACTATGAATCTGCACTCCGTTGCCCACACTGTGGTCTTAGTAGATAATATGGGTGGCACCGAAGCACCTATTACCTCTTACTTCTGCTCTTTAGCCTGTTATGTAAATTCCTCAGATGTATTCAAATAATTTAATGCCATAGAAAGAAATTTCATTTGGTTCCAGATCAGTGAGAGATGCATTATGAGTTAACAATGTTAGTATGGAGATAGGGAAGCTTCCCACCAGTGTGCCTCCTGGTAGAGCGCGATGGTTGTGGGCCCAAGTGAAGTCATTTGACTCTAAAACTTTGATGGCAAATTTTATTGTGGAGTTAACTAACTCATTACAGTGTGGTTTGGAGAGTTATCACTTGTATTTTTTACTCACTTTTGCAGTCCTAAGGATTGAACCCAAAACTTTCATGCTGTAACTACATCCCCCAGCCTTTTTTTTCCTTTTTATTTTGAAGACAGGGTTATGTTAAGGTGCTAAGCTGTCCTGCTACAGCTTCCCAAAGTGCTGGGACTACAGGGTTGCGGCACTGCAGCCAGCTTTTTTTTCCCCACATTGCTGGGGATCAAACCTGAGCCTTGGGCCTGCTAGGTTGAAGTTCTATCAAGCTATATCCCCGGAGCAAAACTGATTTTCTGTGTGCCAAAAAATAAACTTTGGACTATTAAAGTTCTAAATGACAATGAAAACTTTGTTAAATTGTATATAGTTTGGGCACTCTTAATTCAAAACGTGAAACTGATGAGTACTGACGAGATGCCCTAGGGGGAAGGTTCCACACTGGCTCTGGACACATCACAAACTGCAGGCCTGCTGGAAGTTCAGTACTGCATGAATCACCTTCAGGCTCCATGGACATGGTAGATGGGAAACACAATTTTGTCCCATCCCCATGATTCAAATAGTTGGAAATCAGGACAACGGTCTGGCAATCTGAAACACTCCCATCCTGTGAGTTTGTGAGAAACATTTAATATACACTTGTTAATCACACTACTCTGTTCTTCACATATAGGATGCTCACATATAGGTGCTCACTGAACAATTTTTTTGAGACAAAGCCAATATACTAGTCCCTCTTTATCCATGGTCTGAATTACAGTCAACTCCAACTTAAAAATACTAAATGTGAAATTCAGAAACGAACACTTCACATTTCATGTTGGGAACCTTTCTGAGTAGTAGGTTGGAATTCATGTGCCATCCTTCCTGGGAAACTAATCCTCTGTCCACAGTACTGATCAACTGTCACAGTACTATAGGGCTTGTGTTCAAGTAACCCCATTTTACTCAATGACCCTGAACAACAGTGCTGATGCTGGCACTTTTATTACAGTATAGACATTTAAAGTTTTGTATTATCTTATACTGTGCCCTATTTATAAAGAAAAAATATGTATTTACAGTTCAGTGCTATGGAAGGTTTCAGGCATCTTCAACTATACCTAGCTCATGGGGGGAGGGCGGGGAACTATGAAACTGATCCCAAAAGTATTGGTTTTTTCTCTACTAAAGGACTAACCTCTAAAACCTCACTAAAATTTGAAGCAAGGCTCTTGCCCTCCTTATGAATACGAAATTTTTTTTTTTTGGCGGTACCAGGGATCAAACTCAGGACCTTGTGCTTGCCAGGTAGACCCAGCACCAATGAGTTATATCCCCAGCCCCAGATATAAAATTTCTTTCTCAAACTTTGTGATTTTCCTGTCTCAGCCTCTGATGCTGGGATTACAGGTGTGTCACTATGCCCAGGTTGTCATTTCCTTAAAAACCACACGCGAAAAATAAAAACTACATTAAGTACACATATCTGACAAAAAAAACAATGATTTTGGTATGAATACTACTGTATTTATTTTCCCTAGAGCTTTAACATTTTTGCCTCGAAGAT
>PVIR01033555.1:0-17668 GCA_004026965.1 Petromus typicus
GAATTGAGTCTGATCTTTTTCTCTTGGACAAGCTCAAAATTGTGCGTTAATATATTCACATTTGAAAGCATTACATTTGCACTTTTTATAAAAACAATCTTTATCTGGAACGTCTTCCTAAACTTTTACCTCTAAAGTATTGTAAGATTTTCTTTCATTCAACAGACCCAATGTTGCCTTTGTGGCTCATAATGGGGAAAGAATGCAGAGATCTCCACCCCAGTTCAGACCAACCCCAACCTTGGAGCTGAGGTGGGCAAAGGACGGAGAAGCAGGCACCAGGCCTCCCTCTGGCAGGGCTGCCCCTCATATGAGCCCCATCAGCTAGCCCATAGGGTGCACAAGCTCCTGGATTCCACCCAAGCACCAAAAACAAGCTAAATGCAAAGCCACATCATTTCAAAACACTCTCACACACAAACACCTCATCTGACACGAGTTATTTCCCTCTTTCTCTGCTTTGCCTCATGAGGGATTTCTGAGAAATGAGAGTGTCACTTCCCCTAAGCTCAGTCTGCAGTTCGGTTTCTTGTTTTTAATGGGGGGAGGAGGAAGGGAAAGCAATATACTACCGAAGTGCACTGCATTAAGCCAGGACCACAGGGTGCACACCCTCCTCAGGCCCCTCTCAGCCTGGGCTCAGGAGGCAAAGGAAGGGAACAAGGTGTCCCCGCCTTGGGGGTCTCAGGAACAAAGCAGGGAAGCCCGCCCCTATTTCTCTCTTCTTTTCCAGCCGAGGACAGGTGAGGGTGGGTGGGTCCGGGTGGGTCCTCCCCTCCCCTCCCCTCCCCCCTTCCCTCAGGGGCCTCTCCAGGGCAGCCTTAGCACAGCAGAGCCCCCCCCCCCAGGGCAGGGCTCACCAGGGAGACCCCTCTCCAGTTCACCAGGACACTACCAAGAAAAGGGCAAAAATTCAAAACCAGCTCCACCCGTGTTTCCAAAAGCAAAGGAGGAAACCAGAGCCAGTGGCCTGCACTGTTCCATCCACTCAGGAGGCCGAGGCAGGGGAATCGCAAGCCTGAGTGTTCAAGACCAGCCTGGATAACCTAGCTTGGCTTTGTCTCAAAAGAATAATCTAACCGGTGTAGGGGTAGACACATGTAGTGTCAGTAGTCCAGGAGGCTGAGGCGGAGATTCCCGAGTTCTAGGTCAGCCTGGGCTACACAGAGACCCCCTCTCAATCAATCTGGACACCAAAGGTGGAAGATGGGGGCTTCTAGTTTTTAGAGCTGACCATAGTTTAGGGTTCCGGGTTGATCCTGAAAAATCCCACCTCTTATTATGCTCTTTTGCCAAACTTAACAAGTAGATCCTGGTGCAGGACTTAATCTGATTGTTGAGCTGGGCGCGGTGACCCAGGCAGAGAGGCAGGAGGATCTCTACAATTCCGGGGCCAGGCCCCGTCTAAAAAAAAAATCTGATTATTAAAGAGTGTGGGCCGGGGATGTAGCTCAATGGCACCACACCTGCCTTGGAAAGTGAGACCCTTTCTCAAGCAACAAAACTGCACATCAACAAAAGTAAAGGAAGTGGGGTAGTTGAGCCCAGTCTCTTCTGAGCTGCAAAACCTTGTGGGTAGGGCCTAGACCTGCAGCCACGGCCCCCTTGAGTAGTCTGCCTTACCACCTTCCTTTAAAGTTTATTAAATAAAACGAAGCCGGAGTCTCGAGTGCGGTTCCAGGCCTTCTTCCTCCTCTGTTCCAGCGGCAGGGCCGAGGCGCTCTGCAGCACACCTTGTCCTGTGACTTGACTAGAATAAACACAGCCTCGTGACCACCCAGGGGCGGTGGAATTTTGAATGGAATGCAGCAGCCGCCAGGCCCAGGCCTGAGCTGGGGCGGGCACGGCTTCATCCAGGCCAGGAAGCCAGACAATGAGCTCATGGACAAGAATGCGGCCTGTGGGGAAGTCTGCCCAGAGCAAACTGGTTTCTGAATCAGCTGGGAAGGGCCGCAATTCAGTCTCCCACGGGAACAGGTCAGGGGAGAGCCGGAGGACCATTGAGCTTTTAGGGTGCAGTTGAATAACTTCTGCCCTTCACTAAACCACTCTGCAGAGCACAAGGCTTGCTGTACACAGAATCCTGTGCTTCCCTGCTCTGCGAACCGGGAGGTCTCAGGGCCAGGCAGTGTCCCAGAGCCCTTTCCAGGCGACACACCCATCACCAGGACAACTGAGTCCAAAACGCATCTGCCGCAGTGCCAGCTCTGTGGTCTCCCGCCTGAGACTGTGGTGAGGGTCAGCACTTTCCACATTAGCAGTGCAGGCTTGCTTTCTAAGTAAACATAATCCACCCAGGATTTTTCTTTTGTTTTCTGTTTTTGTTTTTTGTACTGGGTATTGAACCCATAGCTTCCCCACGGAGGTATTCCCCTAACCCCTTGTTGAAACATTTTTAAAAATGTGAGACTTGCTCCTCAAATCCCTAGGTCACTCAGCCTGGGCTCAAAGACGCAGTCCTCCTGCCTCAACCTTCCAGAGTGCTGGAAGTACGGTGTGAGCCACGTTCCCAGCTTCCACTAAGTCGTGTGATTTATACCCAATGCAGACCAGAACAATTTTTTTTCCACCAGTATTTTCACTTTTTGTGAAAAAAACTAAGAACTAAAGGAGAAGCTGAGTGTCTGCCACACACTTGTGATGGCAGCACTCAGGAGGCCTGAGGCAGAAGGATCATGCCAAGTTCGAGGCCAACTTGCCTCAAGGCCAAAGACGCAGCTCAGTGATGCCACATCTCCCTGGCAAGTGCCAAGTCCTGAGTTGGATCCCAGATACTGCAAAAAAAAAAAAAATTAGTAATAATTTTTTAAATGGAAGCAAATGAAAATACACCACAGTAACAGGCTAAATATAGGAGAAAGTAGGCAGGGAAATAAGATCAAATATGAAAAAACCCTGCATCTGCCGATTTCTTGCCAACTCTATGCATGTTTGTTTCTTGGTCATCTTTTAAGATCCAACACTACATATTCTTCTCCTTCTCTTTTTATTTTTTTGCAGTTTTGTAGATTGAATCCACGGTCTCTGCACTGAGCTACATACCCAGCTTTCAGACAGTATTTTAAAATGTGGGGTCTGAGTCTCACTAAACTGCCCCTACTGGACTTCAACTTGTGATCTTCCTGCCTCTGCTGCCCAGACTGCTAGGATTACAGGTGTGCCCACCACCACGCCCGGCTTCTAAGGCCGTCACGGCCTGCAGTAGACATTTCGAGCTGATCATCCCAGTGTTTTTTGGTGCTGGGGACCGAACTCACGACCTCTATTATGGCTCGTGTCTAGGTGTCCCCCAAAGCCGTATTTGGTCACAGGAGGAGCTTCTTCAGAGGTGGCTGAATCCAGAGTGTGACTGGTTCATGGTGCAGGGCTAGCAGCAGGGGAGCGATTACCAAGTCCCTGCAGTGACGGGCTTGGCTCCACCCTCATACCGGTAACCCCACTAAGAGAATAAAAGGGGAAGCTAAGCAGCTAAGGTTCCCTGCTTGCTTTGCTTCCTCCTGCCTGCCACGAACCGTTTCTCCTCTGTGGACTGAATCCTCTACTAACCATGAGCTACACAAACCTTTTCTCTGTAACCCTCTGCTGCCCAGGACTGCCTTGGTATATTTTGGTTACAAAGCATCCTCCTGTGGAATTGGCAAAAGCACGTTTATGGGCTGTGGTGTGTCTGTGTACATATGTGTATATGTATATATATCGCGCAGACCTGTCATTTGTCCTCAAGCAAAAGAAAGAAAGAAAACGCCCCCAAATCCTTTCCTCCTCTAACTTTGGGCATCAGGCATTTTGTCTTAGCAATGAGAAAAGTGACTAAGCATCCTCGCTTTATAGCTCAGCCTGGCCCTGAGCTCACTATGTAGCCCAGGCTAGCCTTGAACTCACAGCAATCCTCCTGCCTCTGCCTGCCAGTACTGGAATTATAGGCATGAGCCACCAGGCCCAGCACTGTGGTGTGTGGCACTGATTCCTGGTCAGGTGTGAGTTACCATGCCTGGTAATGTGTTCTGCGGTGCCAGGGATGAAACTCAGGACCTTGTACTTGCAAGTCAGACGCTAGAACCACTGAGCTAAATCCCTGGCCCTCCTCCTTACAATTTTTCATAGCACTTTGTACAGTGTTTTTGTATTTGTTTGCGGCACTGGGGATCAAACTCAGGACACCGCGCTTGCCGGGGAGGCACGGCGCCACTAGTGTTCTAATTCTTCTGTTTTCTGAGCAAGGTCTCACTCTACAGTCCAGGCATGCTGTTCTCATTATTTTTACCCATGCCTATTACTCTTACTAGACTGTTAGTTTTCACATTTTGTATATCTGCTCTCTCATTTTGTAGATTCATTATGTATAAATTCTTCTTTGGGTATTGGATTATATAACCACAATATAATACAATCAAAAAGATTTAAGCCATGAGTTCTGGGGAAGACCTACAATCCCAGCTGTTCAGGAGGCAGAGGCAGGAGATTCAAATTCAAGCCCAGTCCTTGGGGCGCAGCACGTTAACACAAGTGTACAACTGTACAATCCCAGCACGCTAGCAGGCCAAGGCACAAGGACCACAAGTTGAACCAGCTGGGGCAACATAACCGTTAAGTAAATTCTGTTTCAAAAAGAAATAAAGTGTAAATGTTATATAGGGGTTGGGGACACAGCCCGGGAGGAAGGCCTTGGGTTCATTCCCCTGTACAGGAAGATGAGGGTAGACCCAGGCATGGCAGTATGTGCAATGCCGCCAGGTCGCCTAGGCTACACAGTGAGTTCAACGTCAGCCTGAACCACACAAGGAAACCCCGTTTTAAAACAAAACAACAGAATAACCAAACCATGGAAACTAATACACATGCTCCCTGACTCACATAGGGCTGCATCCTGCTAAATCCACCCTGCACTGAAAACAGCACTAAGTCGAAGCGTACTTAAAACATCTAACATGTAGTGCAGCTCTGCAGTGGGCTGAGGGACTGTCCGCTTCCCTGAGGACCTGGGGTTGGCTGGGGGCGGGCTCCAGGCCACCAGCAGCTCTCCAGGGTACTGCACTGGGCATCCCCAGCTCAAGAAGTTGAAACTCACGTCAAGTGAGTGATGCACACCTATGCAGTCCACAGTGATGCACACTGTGATGCACACCTATGATCCCAGCTCCCCCGTGGCTGGAAGGGGCAACATCAGGTTTGAGGCCAACCTGGGAACCTTGGCAAGACCAGGCATAAAAATACACAGGCTGGATGTGGTGGCGCACACCCATAGTCTTGCACTCAAAGCTAGATGATCACAAATTCCAGGATGACTTAGCAACTAATGAGATTCTGTATCAAAATGAAAATAGGCCAAATGTGGTGCCATGATACCAGCACTCGGGAGACTAAGGCCCAGGGGCTGTCACAAATTCAAGGCCAACCTGGGCTCCACAGTGTATTCGACGCCTGCCTGAGATACTGTCTCAAAAAATCAAAATAGGCTGAGGAGGTAGCTCTGTGAAACCCCTTGATTCAGTCCCTAGACACACACACACACACGCAAAGCAGGGATACAACTTGGTGTAAGGCTTTGTATGCACACGGCCGCCAAGTCGTTTCTGACCCCATTCCCCACAAAATCTGAATCAGACACACAGTTCTGCCTCTGCCTGGAGATTCCCAGCCCCCATCTTCCCACACACTCCGTGTAATAACCCTGAAACAGCACAAGGAGGACAGAAAATTAAGTTTTCAGATCTTGAAATTTAGAACTTCGAAGTATGCGGGATGGTTCAAGAAGACAACAGGTCTACAATTACTGAACGAACACCCAACACCAAGAATACTCGGCTGATTCTTTTAAGAGGGAGGTCTCACTATGTAGTTTAGGCCTGCCTTGAACTCACTATGTAGCCCAGGACAGCCTCCAATTCCCGGTGGCCACCTTCCTGCCTCAGCCTCTCACGGGCTAGGATCACAAGTGTGCACAACTGCCACCAAGGCAGCTTTCAGCGGAAGCTCTTGTCCTGTGACTCTGGTGGTTACCAAGGGTCCATTCACGCCAGGCAAGTGTCTACCCTCATCAACTTTGCACCCCCAGCCCCAGGAGTTTCTGGCCTCCCCTTCAAGGCTGCTGCCCGCCCGCCACCCACTCCTGGGAGTGCACGCTGCTGCCTTCTGGGAGGAAAGTTCCAGGTGTGCTTCTGAGCCGCGGTGGACATTTCAACGGCAAAGGTGTGGAACCCTGTGCACACGCCTGGCGCAAGGGGCTGACAGCCACTATGCAAAGTGCACATTTGCACGTTTCCATGGTGATTCAGCTCCTCTGAAGTAGCTGAAACCACAGGCCTGATAAGGTTTCGAAATTGATTTGCGTATTCTCACCTTTTTTTTGGAGGTGGTGGTGGGGTGCGCTAAACTGCACCCTCAGTCCCTAGGTCCTTTAAAAAAAAAAAAAAAAAAAAACAGAGTCACACTGAGCTGGCAAGGTCAGCCTCACTGTGGACTGCACGGAGCAGCTGGGGTCACAGGCGCACGTGCTCTGCTGTCCCTGGTTTCCACCTGCTTTCCCCACCCCCCCACCCCCACCCCCCCGCGCTGAGGATGGAGCCCAGACCTTGCACTCGCCAGGCAGGCGCGGCTCGGTCTCTCTCACCGGTTTCCTAGGGGAGGGAAGGGAAAAGCACTAAAACCCTAGTACAAACCTCACTCTAACTTGCTAACTTTGTAGTGTTATTCCAGCATCACAAAGAAAGGAGATGGAACAGTGCTGTAGTGAACACTCTTACCTCAAAGAAATGCCCACACTGGGGTCTCTGAAAAAACCAGGGCAGGGATTTTTGTCATTAAAGGGCTGAATTAGGATTCCAAGTTTGATGCCAACCTGGGCAAACTGCGGGACCCTGTCTCAAAACAAAAAATGGAGGTGCCTGCTGGTAAACTCAGCATTTAGAAGGCAGGAAAATCCGGAGTTCAAAGCCAGCCTGGACAGGATCCGTCTTAAAGAAGGGGGAGGCTGGGGACGTAGCTCAGTGGAGAGCACCACTAGGTTAACCCCAGTATCACAGAACAGGAAGGCCAGGCACTATTCCCAGAAGCACAATGCATGGAATCAAAACCCAACCTCCCTCTGCCAGGAGCACACCTGTAATCCCAGCCACCTAGGAGGGGGGAGGATCATCAGAATTCATGGCCAGCACATTTCAAAAGAAAAACAAAACTCAACACCTCTAATTTAAACAAACTACTCTTTGCTCTAAGGCAAATCAGCCCCTGGGCCTTTGCTTTCCTTTCTCCTACATACACATCTGCTCCATGAGTTCCCTAAAAGGGGGAGAAAATATCAAGCAGGAAAGACCCATACCACAACTTCATTTGAAAAGATTTATTTTTTTTCCTCAGAAAGAACAGGAAGTTAGGGAAAGACTACATTTTACAGCTCATTAACCTGTAGTTGGTCCAAATCGTTCCTGGCACAGCTGTCAAAAACAGCTGTTCAACCAGAACCAAGGTGTCCACCCCTCCTCCACCAGCACACACCCCCAGCTCTAGAGGACTGCGTATTTTTTCCCTGAGACGTGTAAGACAAACAGAAGCCACTGAGTGCTATTTAAGCAGCCCCTCCCTTTCCATCTTGAAGATTTTGCCTGAACTATGCATCCAGTCAGCACTTTGTAAGACCACATGCCTCTTCTTCCTGTAAATCAACTGTAGTCCTCGACCTTCCCCCACGCGTCCCTTCCCGTCGCTGGGCTCTGTAAGCCCTCCCTGCGCGGCGACCCGGGGCACCGGGACCCTGCCTGCGCTTCAGCCCTCGGCCGTCCAGCGGGAGGCGGGAGGCCAGGCTCCTGCACACTCACTTACACCTGCCCACTCATCCTCACAACTGGATACGGGAAAGAGGTTTTTTTTTAGTCATCTTAACCAGATGTAAGATTAGTTAAAAACTACGTAAAGTGCTTTTAGGTTAAGAGAGACATGATATAAATAAGTAGCTTGTGATCAAGGATAAATACATAGGTTAAAAACTGCGCTAGCAAGATGACTTTATGGCTCGGAGGAGGACAGGCAGGGCAGCTCTTCTCTACTACATTCTTAGTCATTCTGTTCATGCCTATTTTTATCTCGACTGCAGACTAAAGGTCGCCTTGAGACTAAAGCTTTCAAGTAACCCTAGCTGCAACACAGAAGCTTTCTTCAGCTCACCAGGAGCTTCTCTGCAACTCTGAGGTCTAACGCAGCTCACCTCCTACAAGTTTAAGTGAGCATATTCAAATCCAAATATTTTAAAGAAAGCCATGTTATCTCCTATGAAAATTCCTAAGAGTAAGCATTTTTGAAACCTTCCTCCAAAGACAGGGTGAAACAACTGCCAGGAACAAGAGGGAGACCCCCCACTCCCGGGATACCACCGTCTGACACCCACGGTGGGGGCACTGGGTAAAGCAGTGCCGGGCAGGGCCTGTGAACTGGGGGTGGGGCATGAGCTGGGTTCCAGGAGGGGTCCGTAGTCCTGAAAACTAAAAGGCAAGTCAGAGTTCAGGGACAGCACAGCGCTGGTATAGAGAGGGGTGTGAGTATCTACAGGAGCAGAACGTTAGCAGCACGTATTTCCAAGGACGAGAGATACAGTTCATTCAGTAGATCGGGTCTGGGACCTGGAGAGGCCAATGCAAAAACTCAAAACCCGGAATCACTGAGGGAAAGGGAAGTGTTAAGTATTTCTTTTATTTACATAGGAGGCTTAAACCTGTGTTTAACCAAGCCCCGTTTTAGCACCATTAGATTTTGGCCTGCTTTTGCAAGCCATCATTTTACAAATTAAGTAAACAAGGAATCAAATGTCTCTCACACACAATGCTCACTTCGAACAGCTGAAAAATCTCTCAGTGAAAGCTTTAAAGATGAGCTCACGAACTCGATTTTAAGTTGCACCAGTTAAATCGGGTCAACTGAAGTTGTCTAGTCACAGCCCAAGGTTTTTATATCAGCCCACCCTCCCCTAAAACCTACTTAAGGAGTATTTACCAAAATCAGACCAAAAAATTAAACCCCGCATAGTTACGAAATCAGATTTGTTCCGGTACAACCAGGCTGCATACAAGTAACATTAGTTAGTCCTGAATACACTCTAGAGCTGACCGGGACAAAGGTCTGAACAGAAAGCTGTAAGAAATAGATTCTTAACTACAGAAGTTTCAAATTTCAAAAGGGAATGAAAAAAACTACTATCAATTTGAGATAAATACTTTATGTCCAAAGAAATATTTTCTGTAAAAATATATACAATTTTTACAGACAAAGTAGTTGCTTTTGTTCTAAAAACCGATCTTATTCCATGTTTCCACCTGCCTACTCAAGAAATACACTGGGGAAAAGTGAATTACAGAAGAAAAGCTACCCTTCACATGCTGCCCTACAGTACAGAGACCCGTGGTCAGAGTTCAATTCCTTGTAGCTTAAATCCATTTCAAACACATCACTGCCATTGTTAGTGCTTCTCTTCCGACACTCAACAATTGATGATCTGGGAGTATTTAACGACTACTGACTAGCTGGCTACTGGCCACTCAGATGGTTCTACAGAGGAATCGAGTCCTTCCGCCCCATGAGCGCGCTAGGTCTGGACGATCCACGGCCGCAGTCTGCTGTTGCCCAAGCCGCACCTGCTTCCTTCAGACCGTGCCTCTGCAGGGGCCTACTCTTCCCACCACGGGCAGGCGTAACTTTCTTGCTGTCTGGCCTCTTTGAAGTTGCTGCTTGTATACTTTCAAGCCCCGCTTCATAAATACTTTGATTTCAAAGAAGTACATTGTTTGAGCGCCTGCGGTTGGTAACAGTCAACTATTGCACTTACAAGGCTATCTTATTAGATACGCCAAACCAGCTCCTACTCCAGCAACACCTGCAAAAGCCAGCAGCACATTTCTGATGCCGCCTTCTATATCCTCTACATGGAAGAACTCCACAAACCCATCCTAGAAAACAAAAAAGAGAGGCACATTTTCAAGTATGGGTTTCTGCTGTCGTAAGAACACTATATACAGAAAAATGATGAATTAACTAAGGTATTCCCCCAAACAATGACGAACCAATTACTCTTATGCTGCAAAACAGAACACAGTTCTGGCACCCTCCAATAAGTGGGCACCCACAGCGTAGTAATTTCACTGAAATTACTTGATCATTTTTACATCATCTAAAAAATTTCCTATTAGGCACAGGCCAAAACTCACTACCTTCAGATCTCCATCACTCGATAGCCCAGTTGTGTAGATTAGTTTTTCTCACTGTGGTTAGGTATGTCCTGCTGCAGAGCTATCTGGGTGTTACTGCCTTCAATCTAGGCTCCACCCTGCATGTACATACACATAAGGTGAGGGGCCCTTAGAAATAGCTGCTGGCTACCATCCCCACGTGACTTCAGGGTTTGAATCCACAAGTATGGAGGTTATCCAACTGAATTACACGTCACTTCTCTGTGAAACCACGACTTAACATCAAGCAGTCAAGAGCCTGCAACGGTTTCGAGCGTCACCAAAACCTTCACCTACTTCCACCTTTCCCAGCAATTCTCCCGTGTCATTTCCACGCCAAGACTCCCTTTATCGCCACAGCGAACTTACCCAGCCTCTTTGTTTGACTAGCCAGTCCCTTTTTGTTTGTACGAGGACATCTGTGATACTTTCTGCTAATGGTTCGATGCAGCTTTCTTGGTTTATGCTCTTCAAGTGTTTGGCCACAAAGGCACCAAAAGAAATGAGAGTCACAATTCTGCCCCAGTTTGTTACGCCGTCACTGAAAACATGGACCATCACGCGTGACAAGGATTTGACATCGTCTTCGTTTTTGATGTCCAGTTTCCTTAGCATTCCTGCAGAAGAAAACCACGCACGTCCCCTATTGTCTGAACCCCGGCTCGACCCGCCTGGCCACCCACGGCGGGGGAAGTCGCTATTCGGGCTCGGGAGAACTCGGGCCGACCCCGCTGCAAAACCCACATCCTACCCTTTCCGGTCTTTGAACAGAGCTGCCATTTCCCAAAGAATCGGGATGGGCGGAAACAATGACTCACGGCCCGAGCGCCCGGCGCCGCCCGGCCCTTACCCTGGAAGGCCGTCTCGTGGTTGCGCTGCACGCCGTCCCCGACCCGCCGCAGCGTCTCCAGCGCCTTCCTGCTGCCGGCGCCCGCCCCGGGCCCGCCCAGCGGCTTCGAGTCCTTGGCGCCGGTGGCCTGCTCCCGCAGGTACCGCGAGATGATCTCCAGCGACTGCCGGTACAGCTCGTCCTCCTCCTCCTCCGCCGAGGGCGGCGTCGAGGGCAGCGAGCCGTCGGCGCTGGGGCTCTTCCCCGCCTCCCCGACCAGCTCGAGCAGCGGCAGCACGGCCGGCCGCTTCCCGAGAGGCTCGGGCTCGTACCCGTCCAGCTCCTCCTCGGGCGACATGATGGCGCCGGCGGCCGGGGCTGGCACGTACTCGGGCCGCGCCGCGCCGAAGCTGGGCGCGAACAGCAGCAGCCTCCCGCGGGCCGCGCCGGCGTCGGGGACCTCGGCGCCGATGGGCGCGGGCCGCGCGCCCCTGCGGGCGTCCTGCGCCGGGGCGGCCGCCGGGCTCCCGCCCGCGCCCCCGCCGGCCTCGGCGCCCGCCGCCCCTCCCCCCGCCTCCCGCCGGGCCGCTGCCTCCTTCTCGGCCGCCAGGAGCCGCCCTCCCGGGGAGGAGGCGCCGCCGCTGCCTGCGCCCAGCCCGGCCCCGCCGCAGTAGAGGTTCAGGCCGATTACCGCGTTTCTTTTAAAGCCAAACATCGCGGGGACCGCTGCCGTCAGCGGGGCGAGCAGACCGGGGGCCAGAACCTCCACTCGAAGGAAGCGGAAGTGCGAGTGGGTGCGGCGCTCGGCGGCGCCGGTTTTAGGCCGTCCTACGCGCTGGCGTCAGAGGACCAAAAAAAAAAAAGGGGAACGGAAGTTTCCATAAAAGGGAGAAGAGCGGAAGCGCCCGAGAGCTGCGCACGGCCCCGGCGGGCGGGGCGGCGGGCGGGGCGGCCCTTCCGGCCGGGGCCGCGGCTTGCGTAACGGCCTCCCGGCCAGGCTCGCGCGACCCCCGGCCCGGCCCCTTCGGCGGCCTCCGCCGCCGCGTCCTCAGCTCCGCCTTCCGCGGTCGTGTGTCAGAAGCGCTCGGTTCTGCTTTCGGAGACCGGCCGGTGCTCACTCCCCCGGGGTGGAGGGAGGGGCCGGCGAGTCGAGGACACGTCGGGGACCCAAGTTAACTCGTGCGCTGCGCCCAGGGCGCTCAGCCAGCCAGCCTGGCCCGGTTCGGGAGCGCTCCTGGGCCGCCTCGGGAACCACTGACGCCTAAGCGAACCAACCGCACGTGTCCACCAGCAGCCGAACCTCGCTGCCTCCCCTTTTTCCGGTACTGGGGATTGAACCTAGGGAGCCTCAAACTACATCCTCAGCTCCCCCCTCCCCGCCCCATTTCTCTGTATTTTATTGGAGCTAGAGATCGAACTCTGGTCCTTTGCAGGTCCACAGACTTTTTAAAATTTTGAGGCAGGGTTTCCCAAGATTTCTCAAGCAGAAATCTAATTTGCCATGGGCCTGTCTCAGTCTTTCAGCACATCTGGATCACAGGCCTGTGCCAACCATGCCCAGCCCTTGCTGCAGCCTCTATTTTTTTTTCTTCTTTCTTTTTTTCTGGTGCTGGGGATTGAACGCAGGACGTTCCCACTGAGTCACATCTCCAACCTTTTAAATTTTGAGACAGGATCGCACTAAGTCGCTGAACGGTCTGGGCTAGCCTTCCAGCTTCCCACTTGTCTATCTCGGCCTGCCAGAGTGCTGGGACGCACCACCACGCCGGCTTTGTCACTGTGATTATTTTGACACAGGATCTTACTGAATTGCCCATCCATCTCCACCCTCCTCAGTGCTGGGATACAGCCATGCCTCACCATGCCGCTCTTATTTGCGGTAGGGGCTTGAGCAGTTGTCCAGCGAGCCGGGATGGGTGATCCTCCTGCTGCGGGCTTCGGAGCAGTGCGGGTTACAGGCGCGTCCCCACGTCCTGCTCCACCTCGCATCTCAATTCCATTCCTTGGTGCCGCATTAGTGCTCCAGTACGCACCGAGTTTGCTGTGGTCGGAGGCCCTTGTGCTTCCAAGCTAGGCGCGGTACCACTCGAGCTAAATCCACGGCCATTGCTGTGGTCTCTTAACAGAGGACTGAAGTAGCAAACCGAAGGAGGAGGAGCGTTTTATTGGAAAGAATAAGAACGGCTCCTGGATTTCCTCGAGGGAATCCCGCCGCATCCCCCTCCCACGCCCACCCCAGACGGGTGAGCCTGGCTTCCTGGGCCAACTAGGCACCGCTGCCTCTATGGATTCAGTATGACGGGCTGGACTTCAAGCTTCTAATCCAGTTCTTTGGCTTGTAGGGTTTAAAGCACACTGGGATTTTAGAGGGGCCCTAGTTATTTTGTATTTTAATTCAGAATTCAGGAGCTTAGCAGGGAGTGGCCACGCTGCCCTTTAGAAGGGTGGAGCGCATTCCATATGGCCCAGCAGGTTTGCGGAGGGTCCAAAGTCCTAGGGCACTGTCCATGTATCCGTGTGGCTGGCCACCTGACTCTCAGGTCCTTCCCCTAGGTAGCTAAATAAATTCTTCTGAGAACCTTGACACCATTTATTTCAGTACTGATAGTTACACCCATTTAAGTTTAGGGCTGAATTCTTTAAGAACAAGGACCCTGCTGTGTGCTGTGGGTAGCATATAGGACTAATGGAACCATTTTCTTAAAAGATGTATAAAATTAATAGCCAAAATTTGCAAAACAAGACATGGGAGCGACAAACAGGTAGAGAAAACAAAGTTCCTATTCCTCAAAATAGTGCATATCACACTTTAATGGAGGGTGGTGTACCCATGCCCTGGGATTGTTTGGAGCAGGGTCTAGACTGAGGTTACAGTCTGTGGCCGAAGGATGAAGGGGAATATTCTGTTTGTAATGAGTAAGAAGTGTTTCTGTATCTAAGGAACTGCAGGCCTCACAACACCTAATGATAATGTGAGACAATACACTGTTGTGTTTTGTGTGAGGCAGCAACAACTTAGTGGGTTGAAAGCCGGGCGTGGTGATGCATGTCTGTAATCCTGGTGCACTGGGAGGCTGAGGCAGGAGGATGGCAAGGTCAAACCAGCCTGGGCAATTTAGTGGTTTAGCAACTCTGTCTCCAAGTAGAAAGTGCTGGGGATGAGTATGAAGGCCTGAGTTCAATCCCCAAGGCTGAGAGAGAGAGAGAGGGAGAGCAATGGCTTAACTTTCACTGAGGGTGAAAAAAGAAATGCGTATTTCATTTTCTGAGCCTGAAATCTCTGAGGCTCAGCAATCCTCCTGCAGTTCTTCAGCGCACTCCCGTTCTCCAGAGGGACTTGTCATAACCTTCCGCATCTTCTATTCCTCTCCTCCCTTCCTGAGCTGGTAATTCAGAGAAAACAACTGGAGAACAAGAGAACTTAATTTCGCCAGCACTGGTCCTACTGATCTACTGCTGTGTCCCCGTCCCCCACCCCCACCCCGTCTCTCTCCTGTGGTCAAAACAAATCAACCTTCCTGTCATACTGACCTCTGTACTTGTGCACTGGATTCCATTTGCTATGCCTACTCAGATATTTGCAGTAATACCTTGATATCCCTACAGCATACATTTCTTCCTGTTTGTGAAAACATTCATCAGATGCAAACAGTATTCGAACCCAGCTTGGAGGTGCATGCCTGTTGAGTCACAAATGCAGGTTCTTCCTGGGCAATTTAGTAAGAATGTCTCAGACATGAAAAAGGGCTGGGTTATAGCTCAGTAATAAAATGTCTCTAGGTTTAATCCCTACTACTAAAAAAGAAAAGAGGAAAGTGACCTAAACCCAGCGTAGTGACGCACACCTGTAATCCCAGCAGCACTTGGGAGGCTGCAGGAGAATCATGGGAAGTTCCAGACCAGCCTAAACAATGTAGGGAGACCCAGTCGCAAAAAGCAGGGACTGCGATTTAGCTCCCTGGTTCCAAGGTGCCTACCTTGTAAGTGCAGGGTCCCCAGTTCTTTCCCGTACCCACATACCACAGTGCCAGGTGTGGTGGCTCGCACTTGTAATCTCAGCGCATGGGAGGCAGAGGCAGGAGGATTGCTCAGTTCAGAACCAGCCTGAACTAGAAAGCGAGACCCTGTCTCAATAATAATAATAACAACCAAAGAGCAAGAAATTGACTGATTAAAACAACATGCTGGAGATCCAAAACAGATGTGAGCGAAGTGGTGAGCCCGGAGGAGAAAGGCAGCGCTGAGGGGACATGGCAGGTACAGGGCCTCACCGGAGAGAAGACGCGCGATCCTAGCCCTAGCCGCGCCGCGGGCACAGCCCAGACACGGCCGCGCGTGCGGAAGCGGGCGAGCTGAGAACGCCGCGGCTGGCCGAGGACCGAGGACCCAGGACCGAGGACCAGCCGCCGCCGCCGCCAGCTGAGTGTAGGCAAATGACTGGGTCTCGGAGTGCTCTGCTCCTCTGTGAAGTGAGACGTTCTGCTTTGTGAGGCTCGATCGGAGACAGCTGTTCACAAAGCAGCCCAGGGACTGCCGGAGATCCCAGGACCTTTGCAAAGGGAGGGAGACTGGGGTGGGGGGATACAATCAAATTTATGAAATTTAAAAATAAATAAATTTTAGTTATTTAATGAATTTTTTTGTTGTTGTTTGGTTGTTTTTTGTGGTACTGGGATTGAACTCAGGCCCTTGTGCTTCCAAGATCGAGCTAAATAAATCCCCAGCTAAAAAAATAAATCCTCAGCTAAGCTATTTTTTTGACACAAGGTCTTGTTATATAGTTCAAGCTGACCTTGAACTTGCGGCAATATTCCTGCCTCAGCCTCCAGAGCATAGGGATTATAGGTGTGTGTCCCCACACTGGGCACAGCGTACCTTAACAACAAAAGATAACAAGCTCATATAGACACATTAGGAATCTAGACATCGCCGGGTTTCCTTTCCCTACCGTGAGGGAAAAACAAGCCATGGACTTTTGACTAAAAAAAGGACATTTTAATAAAATAGGGTGGGTTCATTTAAAACACAACTGAAGAATATCTCATGATTGTGCTTTGGAATTAAATGTTAAAATGTATCCAGCATAAAGATAGGGTTTTTAATACAATGGAATACTATACTGTCATAAAGAAGGATAGATTTTAGACATTCATAGCTAAAAGGATGCACATTGAGACCATAATCTTAAAAAAATTCGAGTTACACAGCCAGGTGTGGTGGTGTGTACCTGTAATCTCAGTAGGCTGAGACAGGAGGATTGTCCTGAGTTCAAAGCCCCAGACTGGGATACATAGTTCAGTATCAGCCTGAACTGCGTAGTGAGACCCTGTTTCGAAAAACAAAATGAAACTAAATGGGAAATGAGGAAAAGACCTAGATTCGAGAAGCATTCTCAAGGCAGAATCAGCAGTTTCATACTCAGTGGATGTGTAATATGACAGAGGAACTAGGTGCTTTCCCAGGTTGTAATGGTGGGAGACTGGGTCGGGGTAACTCTCTTGGATGAGACGGGGCATATCAGGCCCCGGCCCTAGGCAGCGTGAGGTTACGTCCCAACAAGCCTAGCTCGAGCTGAAAACCCCCTGCCTTGCAAACATCGTAGCTGAGCCCAGCCTGCCTCAAGAGCAGTCGGAACACTTGCTTCAGCAGATGGGGGAAGTGACCTAAGCCTGCTCAAGTGCTGCCTCTCATGTGACTTACTGATTTCTGCACTGAAAGTGAAAAATGAACGCTCAGCTGGGAACGGTTTTGCATTGCTGCGAAGCTGAACCGTCTGTGATTGGAGGATGACGTTCGCTGGAGAGGGTCACGCACAGCAAACCTGAAGCAATGCCTCAGGTATGCCTTACATCTAGATGTCTCCCGAAGCCACATGCACTCAGAGGTGGGACTCTTCGGAGGCCGCCACGTCTAGGGTGTGTGGATATGGATGAGGGTGTGATAACTGGATTTGTTCCCTAATGGGTTTAGCATTGCTCTGGGTGTGGCTAATAGGAAGCCCCAGCCTTGGTGTGGGTAGTACCAACCAATAGGCTTGTAGCTTGGATGGAATAAAAGGGAAAGGGAGGCTCATTGCTACTGCTTTGCTGCTGCTTCTGCTGCTCCTGCCATGGACTGCTTCTCCTCCCCACAGTCATCAGCCAGGCCCCTGCCTTAGAGCCAGCCAACTGTGGAGTGAAATCTCTACAGAATTTAAACTTGAGTGTCAGGTATTTTGTCTCAGCAACAAGAGAGCAACTAAGACAGAACCCAACAGGCAGTTCGAAAAGCAGGACTTGGTGGGCAGGGTGACACAAACCTGTAATCCCCAATATTCAGGAGGCTGAGGCAGGAGGATTTTCATGAGTTAGAGGATAGCCTGGGCTACACAGTAAGATCAAGTTTAACCCGAACTAAAAACCAAGACCTTGTCCCCAAAAGAAAAAAAAGTGTGGACTAATACAGAGCATGTAATACTGTTTAGGTTGTGTTTTGTTTATATTTTGGGGATTGAATTCAAGGAGTACTGAGTTACATTCAAAACCTTTTAGAAATTATTATTTTTGTTTTGTTTTGAGAGAAAATCTTGCTCTGTAGCCCAGATTGTCTTTGAACCTACTATGTATCCCAGGCCTCGAACTCACGGCAT
>PVIR01033556.1:0-17830 GCA_004026965.1 Petromus typicus
CGGTAACCACATACCTATACTGGGTGTGGAGACTCACACCCAGCAGCAACCAGTACCACATACCACAGTGCCGGGCGTGGTGGCTCACGCTTGTAATCCCAGCACTCGGGAGGCAGAGGCAGGAGGATTGCTGTGATGAGTTTGAGGCTGAGCTCAGGGCCAGCCTAAACTCCAAAGCGAGACCCTGTCTCAAAAAACCAAAAAAAAAAAAAAAAGAATACATACACCCCCAAAAAGTTTCTGCTTTATTAGGCTGTTGCCTGGCCCTTTGGTGGGCAAAAACAAGCTTTTCTTTTCTGTGTTTTCTCCACTGGCACCCCGTCCAGAATATATGAAACAAAGAAACAAAACAAAGTCAAAAGATGTACACTCCCCAGCCCGGGGACCGCGCTGCCCAGGTCCTACTTGAGTCCTGACGTTGCTGCCTGGCCCACCTCTCCCTTCCCCTTCTTCAGAGTGTTTTGAGGTTTGTTGTATAACACAGTCCAGGGCTTGTACCCACATGTAGTGAGGCAGAGATGCATCTATTCCACTTTGTTCACAAGTTAAGTCTCAACTTCATTCCGATCACCCACATGAGCAGATTAGATAATATACTTCTTTTCTCCTTGGCGAATTTCCTGTGTGCTTGAGGAGCCTGACAGCAACATCCCAGGGGCAGAAGGCATGAGCTCCACACAGAGCCAGGGGACTAGTAGTTTCCCTGTCTTTAAAATACTGGTAATTCTCAAACGCAAAGGTAAGCTCAGACTTCCTCCATAGGCAGATGGGTAACTGGGAGTCCCTGGAGCACCCTCTGGGAACATGTATTTGACCTACACAAAATGAAACTTGCTGTCTTTTTTTTTTGGTACCAGGGATCAAACCCGGGGCCTTGTGCTTGCAAGGAGGCAGGTGCTGGAACCACTGAGCTAAATCCTTGGCTCCCAAACTTACTGTCTTATGCTAAGTACACTTCCTTCTCGGTCCTCTTTCAGCCCAGTACCTTGAAGTCCCCTTCCATTCTGCTAACGTGTACGTTCTTGATGGGAGTGGAGGGCAAGTGGGGGGCAGCAGAGGACCTCAAAAGGGTGCAGGATCTGGGGCCCCACCTCTCTCTAACTTTACATCTATTGATTAAGTCCTATCAAGGCACTGCCCCCCCCCCCAATTTTTCACTTTCAGATGGGGTTCTAAAACAGCTTACCTCTGAGAAAGGACAGAAAGATTAAACAGCTACAGATAGAGAAAATATTTAAAAAAAGGATAACTCTAAATGAGTAACTCCGAAACCTCTGAGATCTTGTGTCTTTTTCTAATGTCACCATATCTATTGAGATTATTTTATCAAAGGTGCCTGTGATAGTATTGACTTTACCCCTACTCCTGCTCCGGTCCACACTGTGTAATGCTAACAGACTTGGCTTCCTATAAAACAAGACTCCTCCAACCACTTAAAATCTGGTACTTTGTGGCGCCAAAAAGAAGTAGGTCATATAACCCTTTCAGAATTTGAAGAAACAAAACATTACAGGTACCTGGTGCAGAAAAGAATCCCCAATTTGTTGCCACATAGTTAAGGACCCCTGAAACCTTTCTTGTCCTCAAAAGCCATTTCCACCATTAGGTCAAAGAGCTCTTTCCGTCCGTTGTCTCCGCGATCTTCCAGGGGGTCCAGCCTTATTGGCCTCTGGTGGGTTGTGCTGGGGTGACTGATCTCCCTGGCCACCGAGGCTTGTGACGGGACAGCTTGTTGCTTGGGCTGCGCAGTCTGTCACAGCAGCCTGAGCTCAGGCTTTCAAACGGCGCTGTTCTCTAGTCTGCCGTTTTGGCCTCTCCATTTTGCCCTTCTTCAACCCCTCAGAGGAAAATCGTTTCAGCCCAAACTTACTTCCGCCCTCTCCTCTCCTACCTGTGCTTTGTTTTCTGTACATATTTCCCATCTTGGTGAGAAAGCAATATCACCATCCGCCCAGGGAGAATTGGGAGTTTATCCTCCTTTCTCTTAGCGCCCAAGGTTTGCTGTATCCACCACTCGAACAGCTCGTGACTACGCCCTCACGTCCCTACTTTTCTTTCCTTGAGTCCAGACCCTTGTGATTTCTCAACAGGTCGCAGCAGCAGCCTCTGAGCTGCTCTCCCTGGCTCTACTCGTCCCCTCTACCTCATCCGTCGACACCGATTTACTGAGCACCTACTGTGTGACAGGAAGTGTTCTGGGAACGCGGGTCCTTTCTCTCTGTTCTAACGGGGTGTGGACAGCCGGACTGGAAATTGTAATCTGACAGGTCCGCGGAGGATAAAGGTCAGTGGCGGGGCGGGGTGGTGCTGGGTCTCAGCTTGGATGACGCTTCGAGGGTGGACCCGAGCAGAGCGAGGCAGCCACGCAGACGCGTGGGAGAGCACTTGAGGCCGAGAGAACGGCCAGAGGAGAGATGCCGGCGAGGAGCCTGAAGGCTGACTCTACCTTCCTCCTCTGATCGCCGCACCACGGGGCTGCTGGTGTGCGGGGCTGCGGCGGCTTCTAGTTCTCGGGCGTTTTCCTCCAGCGAGGTCTCAGAAAGGACGTCGCAGGTACTGTTCGGACTTGTGTGTATGCACCTCACCCTGGGCTCCGCCATCCCGCTGAGGTGGATGGCACTGTGAAAATGGGGCATGAATTCACCAACGACCCGTGTGCTGCCACCCACCCACGCCCGCTGCGACATCACTGCGCTTCTTCCCTTTCCTGTGCACAGTGGCACGATCTCTGTATGTACCAGAAGATATTTTTACAACTCCACTGGCTCTGTGAAAGGTTAGAAGGTGGAGGACGGGGAAGAAAGGCAGGTCTTAGAGGTCCTGAGTAGCCAAATAAGCAGCAGTCAGAGCAGGATTCGGAACTGCTGTCCAACTGTGCTGACATCCCCCCACCCTCAGCACACTGCAACGGTGCCTGGAATTAGATCTGATTTCAATAGAATGACATGTTATTATTAACAGTAATATTAGTATTATCATTGGGATCATTGTGGCATTTCCATATAAGCACATCCTGAGGTTTAATCGCATCTCCCTCATCCTCCCTCCTTACATCATCCCCTTTCCGTCTCCTACACTCCCTTTTCTACATACAGGTCACCTTTGTCTTCCGTTTTAGTCCCATATGTCAGAGAAAACATATAACCCTCGTATCTCTATATCTAGTTTATTTCATGTAACACGGTGTCCTCCAGATGCCTCTGTTTTCCAGCACAGGACAGGATTTCATTCACCTTTATGGCTGAAAGATACTCCGTTGTGTATTGGGTCACATTTTCTTTATCCGTTTGTCTGTTGATGGACACAGAGGCTGATTCCACATCTTGGCTCTGTGAATAATGCTGCAGTGCACATGGGGATGTAGGTATCTCTCTTATGTACCACCCTCTCTGTCTTTGGATAGACACCTAGGAGTGGATCGTATGGTAGCTCTATGTCTTGTTTTATGATGAACTTCCATTTACTGTATTTAATAGTGGCTGCACTAATTTACATTCCCACCAATATTGTGCAAAGGTTTCTTTCTCTCTGCAACCCAGCCAACACTTATTATTATCTGAGCTTTTTTTTTTTTTTTTTTTTTTTTGAGACAGAGTCTCGCTCTGTAGTTGAGGCTGGCCCTGAGCTCACTATGTAACACAGGTGAGTGTCAAACTCACAGCAATCTTCCTGCCTCTGCCTCCCAAGTGCTGGGATCAGAGGCATGAGCAACCACGCCTGGCACTGTGGTATGTGGTGCTGCTTGCTGGCAAGCATGAGTCTCCACACCTGGCATTGTGCTATGTGGATACCGGGGTTCGAACCTGGGCCCTTGTACTTGTAAGGCAGGCACGAGAGCCACTGAGCTAAATCCCTGGTCCTCATCTGAGAATTTTGATAATTGTTATTTGAACTAGGATGAGATGGAGTCTCAGTGTAGCTCTGATTTGCATTCCCGTAATGGCTAAAGATACTGGGCATCTCCAGATGTATTTGTGGGCAATCTAACCTTCCTTTTATTTATGCTGTTCATATCACTTGTCAATTTATGGGCTGGATTTTTCTTTAGAGTTTTTCATGTCCTGGATATTAATCCTGTTAGATGAATAGCTGACAGAATTTTCCTCCCATTCTGAAGGCTGTCTCTCTTCCTTCTGCTGAGTTTCCTTTGTGGGAAGAAGCTTTTTGATTTGATGTGATCCCATTTGTCAGTCCTCATTTCTGCTTGCTGGGCTGCTGGAGTCCTGTTTGGACTTGTGCCACTATTCACTTTTTTTTTTATTAGTTTCAAATTTTTAGGTTTTATATAAGGTATGTGATCCATTTTGAGTTAACTTTTGTATAGGGTGAGAAAAAGGTCTAATTTCTGTTTTCTACGGTGAATATACAGTTTCCCCAGCACTATTTGGTGAAAGTCTTTTAATGTCTATTAGAGCAGTGGAATTTCATCATAACAATTCTGCTTAAAAGGAATTTGTTCTGGACTCAGCTGGTAAATAAGAAACAAACTTGGTTATATGCTGTCTAGGAACTTGAGAGTAGTGTAGATATCTTGCATGACAGAGACAAGGGGAGGAGTCAAGTGAGACAATGTAGGCAGAGGTCTGTGACAAGGGTAAGAAATCAAATAGCAAATAATTTATTCATTTTAGTAATCTTACTTCATTATAGTAATCTTAAGGAAAATCTTTGTTGTTGTTATCATCGTTGTGTTTGGCTTTTGAGACAGGGTCTGACCAAGCTCAGGCTGGCCTTGCACTCATGATATTGTAGGCCAGACCTGAACTCTCTTCAGCCTCCTTCGTGCTGGGGCTATGGCATGTACCACCATGCCTAGTTTAGAAAATCTTTTCGTAAGACTATCCTCACGAGCAAGGTGGTATGTGCCTGGAATCCCAGCACGTGGGAGGCTGAGGCAGGAGGACTGCTAAAAATCTAGGCTAACCTGGGATATACACAGTAAATTTCAGGGTAGCTTGAACTATAAAGGAAAACCAAAAAAATCAAAAGGCAAAAACTTTCCATGCTAATCCAGTATGCAGCTAAGGAGGAGAACCTGTGAGTTAGGATGTACCAGTTTCTTAGATTTGGCTTTAAAAGGGGGAAAGTAAATATGTGAAATAATACTCAAGTCTTCCGTGGATTGTGTGAACAATGAGAAGTACTCATTTTTCCAGGCCTTCCTGATGCTGCTGTAGCTTTTCTTCCATGTTTTTTTTTTTTTTTTGAAAAGATGGGGCTGCAACTATAATCAAAACACCTGTGCAAATAGGACAGTTGGTGTGGTAGAGCTCTTCAAAGGTGCTGCCTCTTCCAGAAATCAAGGACAATGCCCCTCCTCCCATACTGAGAGATCATCTATGGGCTCTTGCTGTGCAGAACACATGAACTCGGGGTTGGGGATGTAGCTCAGTGGCACTATGCAAGGTCCCGAGTTCAGTCCCTCGTACAGAAAAAACAAACAGGTGATTATGGAAACTCTGTCTTAATTATTTGGTCTCCTGTGAGTCTGGTGTTACTTGTCCGCTCAAAGTTTAGGTGAATATTTTTATTATTTTTGTTTTTTGGGGGACAGGATCTTGGTACTATGTAGTTCAGGATGGTCCTGAACTCACTATGTAACCCAGGCTGGCTTTAAACCAACCTGCTGTGATCCTCCTGCCTCAGCCTCCTAAGTGCTGGTATTACAAGTGGGCACTACCACGTCTGGCAAGATGAAATTTTTTTAGAAAGCAATTATTAATATAAGAAGTAAACAAGTAAGAAAAATGCAAGGAGATAGCCAGCGTCATCAGCAGCTGAGCCCAAAGAGGACTTCTGGCATTTCTGTGGCCAGCTGGGGCTACAAAGTCAGAAAAACCTGAACTGAAACCCTGCACGAGTGACTAGCTTCTTTGAGAATGAACCCCTCCATCTACGAAAGGATATTTAACCTCACACAGGATTCTTATAATGGTTGAGACACAGTAGAATTAAACCACTGAATAAATTCTTGGCATAGATGTGACAGATAGTAGTTTTGTTCTCTCTCCTCTTCTTAAAAGAAAATGTTAGTTTTAAGTGTTATTTTCCATAAAAGGGATAGAGCAGGTAGCAGGGCCGGCGCTAGACTTGGGAGTAAAGCTCAGCTTCACTCTGTGTGCCCTGGGCCCTGGGCGGTGGTTGGCCTTTCTCAGCCCATTTCCTCTGGAGAGCGAGACATCCCAGTGGCTGCCCGTACATGCAGCTGCGGCAGTTCGCGTTCCGGGCCCGGAGCACGTCCTTCCTCTTAGATGGCCCAGGAGGCAGAGACTGCGCGCTGCACTCTTGAACTGGCGGTGGCGGCCAGGTGTGTGGCAGAGTATCTGCTCCGAAATCTTTAATGTGTAGAAGAGAGCTCCGGCAAGACAGCTGCGCAAAAGAAAACTCTTCCTGCCTCAGTGCAGTGCCGTCCGCTCCTGCAGCGGTGGAGATCTGTTTATAGACACAAGACTGTGTTGAGGCTTTGCTTTAAAAGGATCTTGCTTCTAGGCAGTCTGATCTCTGGAATAAATAAGGTGCGGCTGTATTTGTTTTGTCTTTTCGTCGTTCAGGCCCTCACACGTGCTGGGCAGATGCTCTCCGCTGAGCTCCACCCCCAGGCCTTTGTTTTGCATTGTGGAGCACGGTCTCTCAGTGGCTCAGGCTGGCCTCAAACTTGCTCTTTTGCGGCCTCAACCTCCTCACTGCAGGAGGTCATCCATACGCATCGCATCACGACACCCAGTTTGTACTTATTTTGATTACACTCTACTTCTTCGTGACGCTTTGTGTTTAACAAGACAGCTTTTCAAACGGGTTGTAAATTGGTTTTAATGATTGCTGCTTTCAGCTTTGAAAAATCTGAAATCGACACTAGAGCCGAAAGAGAAAAACAAACAAAAAACCCAAAAACCTAAAAAAAAGACATTGAATTTTTTAGTACTGTTGGAAACAGACCCTCCTTTGTGCCCCAGAGCACCCACATCTGACGTTAGAAATGGTTTTTTTTGTACTAGTTAGCATGAGTAGTGGTTGCTGACAAGTGGAACAGCAGACATTTTCCTCCCAGCCTATGTCAGGACAGCATCCAAGAGGGCAGGTCTGAAATTTTAACCTTGTTCTTTCTATTAATTGAAAAATATCAGAGACAATATGATTCAGGTGTCACATTTTTAAGACAAGTTTGGAAACCACTGAGCTCACTCCATTTTAATGAAAAAATTGTGGGCTTAAAAAAATTACAAGAGTAGAAAGATTGTTTCAGTGCCAAAACCATTGGAATAAGAACAAAATTCTTGAAAAACAACTTTAACATCTGTCTTTCTAAATTTCTTTTAAATATAGACCTCACTCATCACTCCCTCCCCCCCAAAGGACAGGGATTTCCACATATCTCATTGTGCTAGGCAACTCTCTTTGTTTTAACAGGCAGAAACACAAACATTTGCATAAAATGTTCAAAATAATACAGCTCCCAGGATCTGTTAAGATTTAATTAGGAAGGTAAATTTATTACCTAAATAAATAAATAAACCTAAGTGCCACTCAGGGTCTGACATTACAGGATTATATACTTTCCATTAAAGAGGACTAATAAATATAGTTTAAAGGCTGAGCGAGGGGAGAAGGCGCTACACACAGCTCAGGGGGTGCCAGACATCAGCTGACGGCCTCTGTGAAGGTTACCATGGAAACGCCTTCCCCTGGGACACTGCCAGGAGGGGAGGGTACTTTAGAAATGGTGAGGAGCGGAGCAGGCAGGCGGATGGATTTCAACAGGACTCACCCGGTACACATTACTAGGACAATACATCTTCCGAACGGAACGATATCCTTCTAGCCAGTCACATCCAATAGTATAATAAAGCATGAAGCCTAGCATAATTACAATCCATTTCACCTCTGCGAATCCGGCACATCAGTTCAGATAATTGTCTCTTTCTCTCCCGTTTGCTTCATATTTTGCACAGAAGGGAAGGAGGGACGTGTGTGATTAATTGGCTACTTCCTTTGCCATCAAGCCTATCCTGATAAAAAGAACTATATCAAAACAACATTAACAGGCAGATTCAAATATTCTTCAAACTAATCCATCAGGCAAAACCAACACACTCACCAACCAAAGAAAGGCAAGAATTGCAGCGGAGGTCACGTTAAATGTTTCAGTTTGCTGGGTGTCACTCCAAAGCAGGGAGCAGATTTTATGTTTACGCAAATTAAACTCCGCCTTGGCAGCCACTCTGAACACCGTGATCTGGGTACACCGATCAGGCCACATGAACCAGGATGGCAGAAGTGAATTTATTCAAGCAACACGCCACAGCCACACGGAACAATCTTTTCCACCAACTTACACTGATCTCTGGGATGAGTCTCAGTGTCAAAGAGGTTGTGATCAAAGTTTTGGACACAACACTACAAATTATGTCAGTAACATCTTCCTTTGTTCTCTGTGTCAGCTAGGAGTCTCTGAGCTTAGAAAACATTCAGATCTTGACCTCCACTGCCCCCTGTACAAATTTTAACCTTTCTTGACAACTGTATTGGAACTAATGCTTTAATTTGATATTACAGTTTACAAATGTGGCGTAGAAAATGACTCAACGGGAAGACACTAATATGACGGTAACATAGATTCCAGCTGGCAGCGACTGTAACCTACGTAAGCAGTATTTGAATACAGACAATTGGCTACTAAGAGCTCAGCTATAACTTCAATGTTTCATTTTCAGGTTGCTGTCTAGATTTATTTGATCAGGCCATTTGTGAGGGCAGTGTTTACCAAAAGCGTCTTCAAAAACCTACCATGACTTCCTATTTTAGCTTTCCTTTGACAAGCGACTGGGATTTAGTTAATGACAAATTGGAAAACTTGTTAGTGGTGCAGAAGGGAAGGTGCCAAATTTAGCTTTTAAATATATTTGCTTTGATGTACAAAATGGACCGGTCTACATCTCTTGAACATAAACTATCAGAGAGATGTTTCTTGTAGTTAAATACTGAGACCTACTGTGTTGAGTTGTATATTTTAGAATACTGAAAAATGAATAGTACAACCACACATCTCTTAGAATGGCTGAAATAAAAAGAAGCTGACAGTATCAAATATGGATGAGAATGTTAAACAGTAGAACTGTCCTTCTGGTGGGAATGTAGGATGTAGAAACAACTGGAAATTCTTACAAAGCTAAACTTGGTCTTATCAAAACACATTGTGGGTCTAGGGAGGTAGCTCAGCGGTACAGTGCTTGCCTTGCATGTGTGAGGCCCTGAGTTCAATCCCCAGCATCAGAAAAATGAAGAACCAAACAAATAAGGTATTGTAATGGCATTTGTAGGTATTTATGCAATAGATTTGAAGATTTGTGTCCATATAAAAAAAACTGCATACAAATATCTTTACTAGCTTTATTCATAGTTGCCCCAAATTAGAAGAAATAAAAATGTCCTTCAACAGTGAACGGACAAACTATAAGATCTTATAGTCTCTATCCTATGTGATATTATTTATTGATTAAAAAAGAAATCATGGCTATCAGGCCACAGAGACGCAGGGGAACCTTAAATGCTTCTTCTAAGTGAGAGAAGTCAATGTGAAAAGGCTATAAACCATACAATGCTGATATATAACATTTTAGAAAAGGCATAGTTACAGAGACAGTAGAATGGTCAGTAGTTCTTTGAGGCTGGGGGATGGGCAGAGGGGAAGGAATGAGAAGGTAATGCGTAGGAAATTTTGAAAAAACACTGAGCTAAATCCCCAGCCCTGCTGCTATTGTTATTGCTGGTTTACTACTTTAGCCAAGGTGACATAGTTGTTCTAATCAGTTGTTCTTCCTGGCATATCAAGACTCAGACTGCCTAAAAGTTATAAATCATACTATAGGCCATTGCTAAAGAATCAAGGGCTAGGCCAAGTAGGCAGCAACTTCTCTTTTTTTTTTTTAAGGTTTTTTTTTTTGAGACAGGGTCTTGCTTTGTGGTTCAGGCTGGCCCTGAGCTGAGCCTCCAACTCACACCACAGCAATCCTCCTGCCTCTGCCTCCCGAGTGCTGGGATTACAGGCGTGAGCCACCACACCTGGCACTGTGGTATGTGGTACTGGTTGCTGCTGGGGTGAGTCTCCACGCCCAGTGTAGGTATGCGGTTACCGGGGATCGAACCCGGGTCCTTGCGCTTGCAAGACAGGCGCCAGAACCACTGAGCTATATCCCCGGCCCAGGCAGCAACTTCTCATCCTCAATCAACTGAAGTGGTAGGATCCTGCAAAAGACTCAAAACTCAAAAGCCAGCTGAACCCTGAAAACAGCTCTAAGATGTAGTCATTGCCGAAGGGTTCTAAATACTAGCTATAAAGCTAACTGGCATACGCAATTTACAAGCATCAACCCATGAATTAAACTAAAAACAATAACAACACCACCGAGATGAGAAGCCACTGAAGCAAGATGCAATCTCAGATTTCTAGCTCAGCCAGGGCAAACACAGGGGCAGGGAAGGGGAACAACTTGAAGGCCACCCACCTGGACTCTCAGAAGTGGTAACAGAGGAAGTAACAAAGTAGATGAATGGGGCTCTATAAATAAAATCAAGTAAAAAATTTTAGGAAATTAGGGAAATGATGGAAAAGATGAACACCCAATATAGGAAAGAAATGGAAGCCGTGAAATAGATTATCTGGGAGATTAAAAATTCTGTTCGAGGTATACTCAACAGGATGAGCCAATGTGAGGACAAAATATCAGATACAGATTGTTAGCCATCATGGAAAGAGAGGTTTCTTAAAAATAGACAGGAACCACAAAAAGTTAATCAGAGAACTGCTTGATGATGCCAAGAAGGATAACAGGACTGACTGGAGTCAACTGATTGAAAAAGCAATCTACACCAAGTCATGTAATAATCAAGGTTCCAGAAATTCAAAACAAGAACACAATATTAAATTCTTTTAGAGAAAAGAAAGGAACTACCTATAAAGGAAAACACATCAGAATAATAGTAGATTCTCAGCACAAACTCTTAAGTGGAGAGGAGCTTAGGGTGAAGTATTTCAAGACATTAAAAAAAAAAAAAACAAACCAAAGCCCAAAACTTCCAGCCCAGGTTGATACAGCTGCAAAACTATCTTTCAAAACTGATGAAGAAATAGCAAGGAACACCTGGGAAAATTCATGACTACCAACCCAGCACTCCAAAATGTTCTGAAGGAAATTCTAGAAAGAGATAACAAAGGCAACAACTCCATGAACTCCAACAGGATGAATCTATTAGGCAAGATAAGCAATTAAATGGGGCGGTGGGTGGGTGGGGGGAAGGAACCAATAACAGGAAAATAACATGACAAGGAAAAGTCAGTATATATCAGTTATAATCATCAATGTAAATGGTCTTGATTCATCAATCAAAACAAACAGACTGGCAGAATGGATCAAGAAGCAAGATCCAACAATATGCTACATACGAGAAACATTTAATTAAAAAAAAGAAACTCAAAGACTAAGAGTCAAAGGATAGAAAACAATATTCCATGTGACAGGAACCTGGAAAAAGTGGGGGGCAATGATTCTATTGGCAGAGAGTGATCTTGAAGCCAGGACTGATCAGGAGAAACAATTAAGGTCACTGTATCCTTGCAAAAAGAACAGTTCAAGAGGAAGAGATAACGATCATAAATACATATGCACTAATGACCAGTACACTTAATTATATAAAACAAATATTAACGGACATTAAAGATCAAATAAATAATAATACCATTGTAATAGTGGATTGCACAGTACATCAATCAACTAGACAAAAAAACACAAAGAAATAGAAGTGAAAAACTTTTCAACAAATGGACTGAGTAGATGTCTACAGTGTTCCATCCCCACAGCATCAGAATACACATTCTTCTCAGCTGCACACAGCATGCTCTCCAGAATAGATTATGTACTAACTCATAGAATATGCTTAAATAAATGCAAAGAAATTAAAATTGTCCGGGATGCATATTATCAGACCATAAAGCAATGAAATTAGAAATCAGTGACAAACCACAGGAACTTCATATACATAGGGAAATTAAATAACACCCTCCAGAAGAACTAGATGGGTCACAGATGGAATTGAAGAAATTAGACAGTTTCTACAATTAAATGATAATGCCAGTATAACATCCTGGAGTCTGTAGGATGCAATGAAAGCAGTTCTATAGAGGAAATTTATAGCAGTGAATTCCCACATCAAAAAAAGCATGCTCAAAGAAACAATCTAATGTTGTCCCTCAAGCTTCTAGAAAAAGAGCAAGTCAAGCCCCAAACTTGTAAGACAGAAGAAATTATAAAGACTGGGCAGAAATTAATGGAATGGAAAACTAAGAAAACAATACACAAAATGAATGCATTGAAGAGTTGGCTCTTTGAAAGATTAAATAAAATCGACAGACCCATAGCCAATTTTATCAGAAGGGGAAAGACTCAAATCTGTGCAATTGTGAGTGAAAGGGATGAAATTATAACAGATCTTGTAGAAATCCAGAAGATTAATACCTACTTCAAGAACCTGTGTTGAAATAAGATGGAAAACACAGAAGAAAAGGACAGATTCTTAGATACATATGACTTACCAAAGCTGAATCAAGAAGATAAAAAATTCTAAATAAACTAGTATCACTTAATGAAATGGAAGATATAATTAAAAATCTATCAACAAAGAAAAGCCCTGGGGCTGGGGATTTAGCTCAGTGGTTCCAGCGCCTGCCTTGCAAGCACAAGGGCCCAGGTTCGATCCCTGGTAACCACATACAATAATGCCAGGCGTGGAAACTCACGCCCATCAGCAATCAGAACCACATACCATAGTGCTGGGCATGGTGGCTCACATCTGTAATCCCAGCATTTGGGAGGCAGAGGCAGGAGGATTGCTGTGATTTCAAGGCTGAGTTAAAGGCCAGTCTGAACTACAAAAACGAGAGACCCTGTCTAAAAGAAAAGAAAAGCCCTGGTCCTGATGAATTCATTGTTGAATTGTGCAAGAAATTTAGAGAAAATCTCATGCCACCACTCCTTAAAATCTTTAATGAAATAGAAAGGTAAGCAATACTCATAAAGTCAGTATTACCCTGATACCCAAACCAGAGAAGGATTCAATACAAAAAGAGAACTACAGGCCAATTTTCATAATGAATATAGACACAAAAATCCTCAGTAAGATACTGGCAAGCAGAACACAGCAAATAACCAAGAAGAGTATACACCATGACCAAGTAGGACTCATCCCAAGGATATACAAATCAACAACTGTAATACACCGTATTAACAGAGCCAAGGATAAAAAACAGATGATCATCTCAATAAATGCATAAAAAGCATCTGACAAATTCCAACACCCATCTGTGAGAAAAACTATATCAAGGACTGGAATAGACGGCCTGTGTCTCAATCTGACAAAAGCCATCTATGACAAACCCATAGCCAATATCATACTGAATGGACAAAAACTGAAATGTTTCATTCTAAAATCAGAAAGAAGACAGAGATGACCACCGTCACTCCTCTTATACACTATAGTTCCGGAAACATGAGCCAGAGCAATTAGACAAGGGAAACTTATTTGCAGACAACAGGATACTCTTACCTAGAAGATCCTCAAACCCCACCAAAATACTTCTAGATTTAATAATTAAATTCTGTACACGCCTGGATACAAAGTCAACACTTTTCTCCTGTGAGGAACTAATAAACTCACAGAGAAAAAAATTAGGAAAACAGTATCTTACACAATGGGATAAAAGTAAAAAAACAAAAAACCCCTAAGAATCCATCTAGTGAAGGAAGTAAAAGACCTACCTGTACATTGGGCCAAGGGTTTAGCTTAGTGGTTCCGGCGCCTGCCTTGCAAGCACAAGGGTCCGGGTTTGATCCCCGGTAACCCCATACAGTACTGGGCGTGGAGACTCACGCCCACCAGCAATCAGTACCACATACCACAGTGCCCATGTCTTCCACCATACATAAACTCCAATAAAATGGACCAGTGATTTAAATATTAAAACAGGAACACTAATTCTGGTGGAAGACAGAATAGGTAGAGCTTTTGAAGATATTGCTCTAGGCAAAGACTTTATGATCAAAACCCAATCACACAGGAAGTATCACAAAGAATAAACTACTGGGGTCTCATCTTATTAAAAGGGTTTTCACAGCAAAAGCAGTTGTCAATAGAGTGAAGAGATAACCCAGTATGGGAAAAATTTTTTGCCAGATGTTCCTCAAAAGATTAATATCTAGAACATATAAAGGACTAAAAAAAAAATCAGATGCTCCAAATTTAAAGACCCAATCTAAAAATGGACATGTGTAATGAACAGACATTTCTAAGGTGAAGAAGTAGAAATAGCAAATAAATATAAGAAAAAAATGTTCAACATCATTGGTCATTTGAGAGATGCAAATTATAACAACACTGAGGTTCCATCTCACCCTGGAAAGAATGGCTGTTATCTAGAAATCAACCAATAACAAATGCTGGTGGGGCTGTGGGGGAAAGGGACCCTTCTCCAATGTTGGTGGCAGTGTAGTCAGGAACAACCGCTGTGGAAATGAGGGTGGAGATTTCTCAGACTAAAAGTAGAGGTTCCATTTGACTCCCCCTTTTTGGTATCTTCCCAAAAGAATTAAGTGCGCCATAGCACAGTGCTATATGCATACCCATATTTATAGCAGCACAGTTTGTAATAACTAAATGCCCATCACTCGATGAATTGGTAAAAAAGATGTGGGTTAAAAAAATAAATGCGGTGGAGTACTACTCTGCTACAAAGAAGGATGAGCTTCAGACATTCACGGTTAAATAGATGTGCCTTGAGACCATACTTTTAAGTGGGATAAATTGGACATGTATGTTTAAATACCATATTTTCCCTCTGGTGTTAGAAACTGGAAGTGTATATAAGAACCAAAATTTATAATAGATATTGGGAAATGGGGAAAAATGTAAATATGAGAAAGAGAACAGGAAGAGGGGAGAAAGAAGGAAGGGAGAAGAAAAAAGAGAATAGAAGGGAAAAGTTGGAAACAGGTTTCGTAAGTGAGGGGAAAGAGGGCTTGAAGGGACAGGAGAGGAAAGGGAAGTAAAGAAAAAGCACAATATATACAGCATGTACAGGTACAGATTCCCTATGATGAGTATTATAATTCTGTATATCTAAAATGTACCAGTGAAAAAAAGATTGAGTCAAAGAAAAAAGATAAGCAAGGGAGGGGCCGGGATGAGGCACGTGAGATGGAGCAGAGCCGGAGACATCGTCATGAACTCATGTTTACTTAAATACACGTATAACGTATTTGTACGTTTGTATATTGGGCAAAGCTAAGTTTACACACACGTATTTCTGTGCCACTGCAGCTGAGAGGACTTAGAAGAAATGAAACCTCAGGAGCAACAGGCAGAGTGCTGGGGTCTGGGTTTCAAAGACAATTTTCCAACAAAAGGAACTTGAGCTTCTTGAAGAAATGACTGGTTTTAGAAGGCAAGAAGGAAGCATGAGGGGCCGGGGATTTAGCTCAGTGGTTCCAGCGCCTGTCTCGCAAGTGCAAGGACCCGGGTTCGATTCCCCGGTAACCACATAACAATGCTAGGTGTGGAGACTCACGCCCAGCAGCAATCAGTACCACATACCACAGTGCCAGTGCCGGGTGTGGTGGCTCACGCCTGTAATCCCAGAACTCGGGAGGCAGAGGCAGGAGGATTGCTGTGATGTGAGTTGAAGGCTAAGCTCAGGGCCAGCCTGAACTACAAAGTGAGACCCTGTCTCAAAAAACCTAAGAAAAAAAAAAAAAAAAGAAGAAGGAAGCATGAGTCTGGGGCACCTGCCAGCGCCAGGCAGAGGGAGGTACTCAACACACAAGGGAAAACCACCACATGTACACAACTAATGAGCACAGGATTCGTCTTGAGGACTCCCAGTGGCCCAAACTGAAGCAAGTTGGACAACAGAATAAAGCAGCATGACATTGTAACTTAGAGCACAAAATTAGCCAGGTGTGATGCCACACATCTGTAATTCTAGCTACTTGGGAGGCTGAAACAGGAGGATACCAAGTTTGAGGCCAATCTCCAAGTAAAAAAAAAATTTTTTTTTTTTTTGGAGACAGGTTCTCATTTTATAGTTCAGGCTGGCCCTGAACTCAGCCTTGAACTCACAGCAATCCTCATGCCTCTGCCCTCCGAGTGCTGGGATTACAGGTGTGAGCCACCACGTCCGGCACTGTGATATTGGTTCTGATCACTGGTGGGTGTGAGTCTCCGCACCCGGCACTGTTGTATGTGGTTAATAGGGATCAAACTCAGGACCTTGTGCTTATGAGGCAGGCACTGGAACCACTAAGCTAAATCACTGGCCCTCTAGGTAAAAGTTTTAAAAAGGGCTGGGGCCAAGACCGGTGAATTCTGGGGGGCAAGGGCCCCAAATATAGATATTGGGGAAACAGTTATAAACTATTTCTCAACAAAGCTATTTTAAAAGTTAACATAATAGAAAAAAAAGGGGAATGTGTGTGTGTGAAGATATGGTTCTATACAATAAAAGAGACCAATTCCAAATATAAATTCCATGTGTTGGACTAATTCCACTCTCAGGTATATAAATGTGAACCTTGAAATAATTTTTTTTTTTAGGTTTTTTGAGACAGGGTCTCGCTTTTGTGGTTTAGGTTGGCCCTGAGCTCAGCCTCAAACTCACATCACAGCAATCCTCCTGCCTCTGCCTCCCAGGTGCTGGGATTACAGGCATGAGCCACCACGCCCGGCACTGTGGTATGTGGTACTGGTTGCTGCTGGGGTGAGTCTCCATGCCCAGTATTATTATGTGGTTACCGGGGATAGAACCCGGGTCCTTGCGCTTGCAAGACAGGTGCCAGAACCACTGAGCTAAATCCCCGACCCCCTTGAAAGAATTTAAAAAAAAAAAAAAAAGTTTAAATGGCAGTCTTTGAACAATTGTAGAAGTTTGAATACATACTGAATTTTAGCTGACATAGAAATATTAATTTTCTGAGCTAGAATAATAGTATGGTGGCTGAGTGTTGTGGTACAAGCCTATAATCTGGACACGCTGGGAAGCTGAGGCAGGAAGCTTACAAATTTGAGCCTAGCACAAACCCTGCCCCAAAATAAAAACTAGAAAAGGGCTGGGGTTTGTAAATCAGTAGGAGGTTCCTGGGGTCTATCCACAGTACCACAAAAGAAAACTATCGAGGCCGAGTGAATATGAACTATAAACATGTTCTGTTTTGGTCTGTATGACATTTTAAAGTCAGTTCTTTACTTTTAATAGCCAAGGAGACTTTACATAAAATACCAGCTTCTGATTTTTCCAGGCAGCATGCCACAGCTTGGGCCGACTAGACTCAGGCCTGGCCACCACCGGCTGGAGTGGAGTGGTGGCTACTGCGTACGGGGGCGTGTGCTTCACATACTTCCGCACCTGACTCCTCAAGCCACTGGGCTGGGGACACAGACGTGCTTGTTTACGTGGGTGAGTGCACAAGCCCTCGTTTAATGGGGAGAGGGCTTGAGACTCCCTCCAGCACTGTCCCCAGTTCTCCTCCCCCAGGGAGGGGTGGCGGATGAGAGTGTGTGAAAGTTAGAGGGGGTGAATTTGAAAGGAAAGGATCAGGACTTCATAAAGTCTCGACAAACAGTAGTTAAATCAGTGATTGGCACATGGACAGCCAGGAGACCAAGAATACAGTAGAGGGACCAGAGAGAGGCACGTGGACGCTTGAATTAGGACAAATGTGGCACTGAGGAGCAGTGGAGGAAAACGTGCTTTGTCCTCTGTGGAACGTGGACTCACATCACACACACA
>PVIR01033557.1:7735-17926 GCA_004026965.1 Petromus typicus
CCCTGAGCTCAGCCTCAAACTCACATCACAATCCTCCTGCCTCTGCCTCCCGAGTGCTGGGATTACAGGCGTGAGCCACCACGCCCGGCACTGTGGTATGTGGTACTGGTTGCTGCTGGGTGTGGGTCTCCACACCCAGTATTGTTATGTGGTTACCGGGGAATCGAACCCAGGCCCTTGCACTTGCAAGACAGGCGCCAGAACCACTGAGCTAACTCCCCGGCCCAGGTTTCTGTTTTCTTGTATGAGAGACTGAACCAGGATCTTTGTACTGAGCTGCACACCCACCCCGCCCTTTTGGAGACAGGCTCTGGCTTTGTAGTTCAGGCTGGTCCTGAACCCACTGTGTAGCCCAGGCAAGCCTCAAACTTGCAGCAATCTTCTTGCCTCTGCCTCCTGGGGATTATAGGCATGAGCCACCACGCCTGGCACTGTGGTGTGTGGTACTGGTTGCTGATGGGCGTGAGTCTCCACTCCCAGCCTCGTGGTATGTGGTTACCAGAGATCGAACTCAGGACCTTGGGCTTGCAAGGCAGGTGCTGTAACCACTGAGCTAAATTCCTGGGCTCATCCCTTTTTTTTTGAGATAAGGTCTGGCCTCTGCAGTTCAGGCTGGTCCTGAGCTCAGCCTTGAACTCACAGCAGTCCTCCTGCCTCTGCCTCCTGAGGGCTGGGATTACAGACAAGAGCCACCGTGCCCCGCACTGTGGTGTGTGGTTCCCACGGCCCAGCCTTCTCTGCATTGTCTTTCCTGATCTGAAACCCACGCCGGCCCTGTTACTCTCCACCGTGAGACCCCACCCAGCGGCTGCTCCCCACTGTGGAGAGGGGTCCCTGCGGGCCAGCTGTGGCTTTCATGTTCCTGTGCGCAGGCTTCACGGGGTGAAAATTGTTTTGATTGGTTACTGACATTTACAGTTTTTGATGCAATGCTAACATTTAAAAATGTAAATATTTGCCTATATTTCCATCTGCTCAGGAGGCTGAGGTAGGAGAATCACAAATTCAAGGCCAGCCCAGGCAACTTAGTAAGGCCCTGTCTCAAAGATAGAAGGGCACCGTTCAAGTGCTTACCTTGCGTGCGGGAGGCCGCTGGGTCCAACCTCAGTACTGCCAGAAGAAAGTGGATTTTACCCACAAAAGCTGGATTTTTAGTATCTTTGACAAACTGAGAGGGTCTGGCTGTCCCTGTAGGAACCCCTCTGACTATGTAGGTGTTACTGTGGGGTACGCCTTCTGCTTCAGGTTCCCCTCTTTGTTACCTCCTGTGCTCGTCTCCCCCTATTCCTGGGGGTTGACCCAGGGGTCTCCTGCCCGCGTGCTTCTGACCTCCAGGATGGGGTCGTAGTCCTGCGTGTGGACTCCTGGCACTTCAGGATCCGTCGTTCGCAGCTCCCTCTTCGATCTGCTCCTGGGAGGCAGGGCTCTCTCTTTCTTACCCACTGTTCCTGACCTGGAGCCTGACCCCAGCACTGGGAGCCCGGGGAGCTGGGGACAGGGGCTCAAGTGGAGGCCCCTCCACAGCTGTCCTCGTCCCGCTGCTCCCCACAGTGCCCCCAGCCTCCTGCCACCGCTCGCTGTCTGCAACTCTGCTTCTTCCTGTAGCCGGTGTGGCTGTCTGTGGACTATGACAACTGGAGAGACTGGGAAGGGGACGAAGAGGCGGAGCTGGCGCAGGTGCAGCACTACGCGGAGGTGAGCTGCAGGCGCCTGTGGCGCTGCCCTCCCAGTCCTGTCACCCGCACGCAGGCAGACTGCTCGCCCGTTCTACGGATCATTTGGTTTTGGGGACTGGCCCTCAGCTCACTCTAAGCTGGCTGCTAACTCGTGGTTATCCTCCTGCCTTGGCCTCCTAGTGCTAGGATTACGGGCAGGCGCCACCACGCCCCGCTCTGTCCTTCCTGTGACCTTTCTCTCTCCCACTAGCTTTTGCAGAAGGTCAGCTCCAAGAAACCGGCCCCTGCCATGGATGACCTGGATGTGAGTACTACCGTCCCCTGGCCCAGGCTCCTGTTAGCCTTCCAGGAAGCACACTAGGGCTGGGTAAAACAAAATGGCCGGGCATGGCGGCTCACGCCTGTAATCCCAGCACTAGTGATGCAGAGGTAGGACTGCTGAGTTTGAGGCTAGCCTGCACTGTATAGTGAGTTCAAGGCCAGCCTGCACTACAAAGTGAGACCCTGTCTCAAAAAGCTAAAATAAAACAAAACAAAACAAAAAAGCAAAATGAATACGACAAATCCAGATGTTCTAGAAAGCTCCCGCCCCAGCCTGTGGTACCTAGTAGTTTTCAATTCATGTTAACAAATTTGAATTTGACATAGGAGGCTGTTTTTCTTCAAGTTTTAGGAGAATACCCCTTTGAAGCCAGGTGTGGTGGCACAGGCCTGTAGTTCCAGCACCCAGAGAGCTGAGGCAGGAGGATCTCTGGAAACTTGAGACCAGCCTTGACTACAGAGTGCAGTCCTGTATCAAAAAATAGAAACAAGACAAAAAACTTCCACCAAGACCCCTTCCTCCCTTCCCTCCCCCCCCACCCCTCCCGGAGCAGCCGGGCTATTCAGCGTCTGCATGGTGTGGGGAGCGCTGCTTCCCCAGATGCTGAGGGAGCACAGAGGGTGGACCCCGAGCTAGCAGCTCGTTCATCGTCCCTTCACATCCTGGCTGTTCCCTCTCGCAGATAGTTTTGAAAGTCACACCAGGAGGCAGGCCGGGTGGGAGTGCGCACCTGGTGTGTGCTCTGCAGGTGCCCTGACCCCGCCTGTCTCCCCAGGATGACTCGGATGGCGCCGACGTGGCCAGCAGTGGAGTCTGAGCCTGCAGCACTGGGAGGAGGCCGTGGCGTCTCTGCACCCTGTGAGCAGTGGCCTGCCCACAGCCTGCCCGGTGTCCCCTCAACACTCCCCTCCCGCTCCCCATCTCCCGCCCAGGCCCTGACCTGGGTGCTGCATCAGGGGCCTGGCTGGAGTCTGAGGGGCGGGGAGTGTCCAGACGCCCACTGACCCAAGTGTGTCTGTGTGCATATGTGTGTGTGTGTTGTGCAAGAGCCAGAGAGGAAGCTCAGGGGACAGTAAGGCTGGGGGCACAGCCCTCTACCTGTCCTTCCACACACTCTGCAGGGCTCCAGGGTCTACAGAGCAAGGAGCCAGGCCCACACTGGGAGCCTACTCCCAGCGGGAAGATGTTTTCCATTTCCAAAGCAGATGGTTACTTAGTTAACATCTGCCTCTTACTCTCCCACTTGATAGCTACTTCATCTAACCACAACGTTTTGGGTACTTTTTGGTGGCTGTGGTGGGGAAAATAACTCCCCACCTGTTGGCTGTCAGAGACCTTGAGTTTGTGGTTTACGACACCCAGGAGTGAGGCACCAACAAAGGAGGAAGAAGCGAGAAGAGTTTTATTGGCAATAAGGGGCAACAGCAGACCCTGGGTTTCTGGGAAGGGCCACTGTCGGGTGAGTTACACGGCAGTCAGCGCAGGCACAGTGTGGGTTGGTCTGTAGGACGGTAGGGACAGCCACGGTGCCAGTGCCCACCCAGTGGGAGATGAGCCACGGTGGGTGCGTGAGAAGAGCAAGGCCTTCTGGGAGGTGGTGGGAGGAGGTGGTGCTGCTCATGGCACAGCCTCTGGCGCTGCGGCCCATCTCTGGACGCTCACAGGCCTGGCTGTGGGTCGCTGCTGTGAGCCTGCCCTAAAATTCGTCCCCAGCCACCATCCTGATCTGTCTTCCTCCAGGGCCAGGCCCTCTCCAACTACTTCTCTAACAGCTGTCTGCAGTGGCACTGGGGGTTAAGCCCAGAGAGCCTGAGCCACATCCCAGCCCTTTTGAGAGTGGAGGAAGAGTCTCACAAAGTTGCCTTGGCTGGCCTTGAGCTGCTCATCTGCTTCAAACCCTGGAGTAACTGGACAACAGTCTTTTGTACACATTAGACACCCAGACATGTCGCTGGGCCAAGTATGGAGGTGCAGATCTGGAGTCCCAGCTGCCCCAAGGGCTGAGGCTGTAGGATCTCAAATTCAAGCCTACTTTGGGCAATTTAATGCTTAGCAAGACTGTTTTGAAATAATTTTTAAAGCGCTGGAGGGGGGCCGTGGATTTAGCTCAGTGGTTCCGGTGTCTGCTTGGCAAGTGCAAGGTCACAAGTTTAGTCCCTGGTAGTATATACCACAGTGCCGGATATGGTGGCTCACATCTGTCATCCTAGCACTCAGGAGGCAGAGGCAGGAGGATTGCTGTGAGTGAGGCTGGCCTGGGCTACATAGTGAGCTCGGGGCCAGCCTGAACTACAGAGCAAGACCCTGTCTCAAAAAACTAAAAAACAAACAAACAAAAAAAAGCTGGAAGGTGTAGTTCAGTGCAAAGGCGAGTTTAATCCAAAGTCTAAAATGCTTTGAAATTATTTTTATTGTTATTTTGCTACTGGGTATTGAACCCATGGTCTTTGTCCTGAACTACATCCTCAGCCCATTTTTTAGGTGATTCTCTTGCCTCAGCCTCCCAAGTGCTGGGATAAAGGCCTGTACCTCCACACCTAGCAGTTATGCCTGTAGCCCTCAAGTTGCTTTTTGATGAAACTATCAAATATAACTCCCATCAATTCCATTCTTGACAAGATAATATACTTTTCGATACTTAAGATAGTATTACCTGGTTAATTTGCATTTTTGTATCATGAGATTGCCCATAACTCATTAGTGATTCATTCTGTAGTGTGTTCTAGCTACTGGAGAGGCTGCGCGAGGCTACTTGATTGGAAGCGCGAGGCTGGCCTGGGCCGCTGAGGGAGAACCTGTCTAATATGCTTTTTTCCCTCTTTTGTTCTGTTTGCAGAGCTGTGGCCTTACACAGAGTCCTTCTTAAAAATATGTTTTTATTGGTATGTACTCATGGTACATACTATTTGGATTCATACTGGGGAGTTGGTACATATGTACATCATGTCTTGGTCATTTTAACTTTTTTTCTCCTCCAGCTCCCTCCAATCACTGAACTTCATCCCTAGCTGGAGTTCTTGTGTAATAAAGTAAAAAGGACTGAAGATGTAGCTGAGTGCTCCCTGAGTTGAATCTCCAAGATTAGATTAAAAAAAAGTAATATTATCATGTTTTACAATTAGCTAAATATTTTATGTATTCTTATTAAAAATGTTTGAACCTCAAACAGGTGAGTTGGCACAAGCCTATCGTCTCAGTGTTCCTGGGCTACATTGCAAGTTCAACTTCAGCCTGAGCTATATAACATGAATTTGTGTCAAAGCAAAAATAAAAGTTTCCTTTGGGGGCAGATGAGTCTAGAGTGTATGATTGATGGTGGGTGGGGCCTGAGGGCACCAGAATTCAGGGTGTGAGTGCTGCCCACCTAACGGAGTCTGAACAAGGTAAGGGGCGGGAAGGAGCTGTGAAGGCCCCTGGTTGCATTGCTGTCTCCCCCACCATGAGTGGTCCTCCTGCCACCCGTCTTGGTGCCAGCTGATTATGGACTGGAACTTCTACAGACCGTGAGCCAAATCAACCTTTCCCCCTTTTAACTTTGGGTGTCAGGTGTTCTGTCTCAGCAATGAGAAAAAACTAAGACAGAGTGGATGGAACAGGTCACAGTATATGGCACAGTTGAGACCTGAACTTGAACTTGTATAATACATGTATGGTTATCCACAATCCTGAAAACCAAAATACTTTTCTTCTTTTTTTTTTTTTTTTTTTTTGAGACGGTCTCGCTTTGTGGTTCAGGCTGGCCCTGAGCTCAGCCTCAAACTCACATCACAGCAATCCTCCTGCCTCTGCCTCCCGAGTGCTGGGATTACAGGCGTGAGCCACCATGCCCGGCACTGTGGTATGTGGTACTGGTTGCTGCTGGGCGTGAGTCTCCACACACAGTATTATATGTGGTTACTGGGGATCGAATCCAGGTCCTTGTACTTGCAAGACAGGCGCCGGAACCACTGAGCTAATTCCCTGGCCCAATACTTTTCTTTTTGAAAACCACACCAAAATTAATTTGACAGCAAAGTTTGACCTAAAATGTGAGGCTATCACTAGTCTTTGTATATTCCATTAATAATACTTGCTTTGCAGCATAAGTATTATTGTGTTGAATGACAAGATCTTGCCTGAGTCCAACCAAAAGATGTTTCATAACACATGGTCTATATTCTACATTAACTGTCAAAATTCTGAAAAATTGAGGGCTCTGTTTGGGGCAGTTGGTGGCACAGGCCTACAATACCAGCTACTGAGGAGCCTGGGGCAGGAAGATTGATTCCACACTTGAGGACAGCTTGGGCAATTTAGCAAGACCCTGTCTCAAAATAAAAAATGAAAAGATAAAAGGGTTTAAAATGATATAGCTCAGTGGTAAAATGTTCCAAGCCTGAGTCTCCTGTCCTGTTTTAAAAAAAGCAAACCTAAATTCTGAAACATCTGGAGCCTTCTAACTTGAGTTGATATAAAAGAACAGAGAGGTAACTTTAACTTTTAATCTGTTTAACGTTTCAAGGTGTTGATCGCGGCTTGTTACTTCTGCTAGCCTGTCTTGTGCTGTCCAATTCGGTAGTCCCAGCCACGTGAGCCCCTGAGATGTGGTTCATCGGAACTGAGACGCACTGTATTAAACACTGTGCCCGAAAGTTTTGTATGAGGAGAAAAGTGAACCTTGTCACCAATTTTCATATATTCTTTGTGTAATGAATTAGCAATGCAGTATACTGAAGACACTGAATTGGATATATTTACATTACGTTTTGCAGTATTACCTTCTCCAGTAGGCGGCGCCGCTCCATCCAAGCCGCGCAAACAGGGAGACTCTTGGGGTGACAATTATAAAATATTTTTTTTTCCTTCCAGCAACGGGGATTGAACTCAGAACCTTGCAGTTGCCAGACAGGTGCAGCGCTACTTAGCTACATCTCCGGCACAAGATTTTATTTTTAGTGATGTTTCGCTTGAAAAAGCTCTTCCATTGAGCTGCATTCTCGGCCTCTTTAAAATTTTGAGATAGGGCCCGGGGGTTTAGCTCAGTGGCACCGCACGTGCTTTGCAAACAAGGACCTCAGTTCGATCCCAGTATAGGAAAAAAAAAATAATAATTGAGATAGGATCTCCCTAAGTCACTAAGTTGCACGGGCTGAGCTCGAGCTTTTGATCTTCCTGGCTCAGCCTCCCGAGGGCCGAGATCATAGGGGTGCACCATTCTGCCAGTCTAGGAGGCATATTTTAAAACAGTTTCAAAGCCCACCAGAACACCGGCCCTTCGCGTTTTCAAGAACATTGGTCAAACTCCGCCCCGTCCTTCTCCTCCTGCGCCTGCGCAGAGACACGCTATGATGAAATTTGTCCCTTGCCGGTCTCCGTCAGCCAGCGCCAGGCCCTGAGTCTGAGATGGCGTTCCAGTGTCAGCGCGACAGCTATGCCCGCGAGGTATGGCCGCGGCGCGGTCTGGGGTGTGTGCGTGCAGTGAAGGGGGCCCGAGTGTGTGTGTGTGCGCGTGTGCGCGTGGAGTGAGGGGGCCCGGCTGAGTCTCGTCCCTTCCCCGCAGTTCTCCACAGTCGTCGTCGACTGCCGTCCCGCGGAGCTTCCCGCTGAGGCCGGCGAAGGCCGGAAGGCGGCGCGGCGCGGGTTCCAGGTGGTGCTGGAGGACACGCTGCTCTTCCCCGAGGGCGGGGGACAGGTAACTGTGGCGCCGAAGGAGGTAGTGCGTGTCACCCTCCCTAAAGCATGTATCTGGAGACTCACGCAGACTTGTGTTTAAATCGGGCGCACGCCTGCAATCCCAGCGTTTGGGAGGCTGAGGCAGGAGAGTCCCCAGGAGTTCCAAGCCAGCCTGAACTGCATAGCAAGACTCTGTCTCAAAAAACCAAAACCAAACATGTTCAGTGTTATTCCCTGCACTGAGCATAGAGAGCAATAAGGTAGTGTCTTTACCTGCATGGAGTGTGTGCCAGGACTAAGTGAGTGGTGTGCAAGAGAATAAAAATGCGTCCAGACTGGAGAGCTGGGCTGCTGAGAAAAGAACCAGTTAGTTCAGTGTGATCTAGAGGAACGGGAGAAGGGAGGCATCCTGGCCACCTAGGGCTACTGGGGAGGGAGAGCATTCCAGCCGAGCGGAGCAGCAGGTACCAAGACCTCAGGGTGGTAACTAGCCCTGGGTGCTTGGCCTGAGCTGGAGTAGATGCCCCTGTGGGCTCCGCTAAGTGCTGGGCTGCAGCAGTGCAACACGAGCACGGGGCAGGTGCAGCGGTTGCTCCACAGATTTCCTTTTCTGATGGGAACCTACGACCTCTGGTATCTGTTCCAGGCCTCGGGTAGGTGCTGTCCCTCGGGAAGTCTTGCTTGGCCCCCAAGCTTCAGTTTCTGTCTAGCACCGTGTATTTGTCAGTGTCATGGGAAGGTATGCAGCAGTGCTGGCAAAGCTGTGCACGCGTGCCACAGTGTCCCTGAAAGCTCCAGAAAGCTTGCCAGCACTGGTCTAGATCCTGCTGCAGCTGCCTGACAGTGTGTCGGTCCCAGGACAACGCTGTCTGGGTACATTGCATTCTTGAGATGGCACAGTGTCTTGTGAGCACCGCACTTTGATACTTTCATAGAGGAATGAATATTCTTTTCGTTTGGTTTGTTTTGTTTTTGTTTTGGTACTGAGGATTGAACTCAGGACCTCGTGCTTGCCAGGCAAGTGCTCTGCTGCTCAGCTAAATCCCGGGCCCAGGCATAAATTTTCTTGGATCTTATTCTGGTAGCAGTGTGGAGTGTGCAATAGTGAGAGGCAGGAAAATGCAGATCGTTTTAGAGGCATTTTATTTTAAATTTGGGAGGCGGAGTCTTGGTTGGTTTCACAGGCTCTCCTCTAATTTAGGATTGTCCTGCCTCAGCCTGCTAACTAGCTGGGATTATAGGCGTGTGCTCCTTGCCCAGCCATTTTAGAGATTAACATAGATAAGAATCTATTCTAGGGAACGAGGGATTTAGCCCAGCGGTTCCAGCCTTTGCCTTGCAAGTGCAAGTTTGAATTCGATCGCCAGTATCCACACACCACAGTGGTGGGCGTGGTGGCTCACGCCAGTAATCCCAGCACTTGGGAGGCAGAGGCAGGAGGATTACTGGAGTTGAGGCTCGCCTGGGCTACCTAGTGAGCTCAGGGCCAGCTTGAACTACAAAAAATCTACATGAATCCATACTAGGAAACAACATCAAGGATGCAGTTCTTCCTAGTTATTTTTTTTGTGGTACCAGAGATTGAACTGGGGTTCTTGTGCTTCCAAAGTAGATGTGGTGCCACTTGCTTTAAATCCCCAGCCCAAGGATAGTTTCTTTGGATTTTACTAAAACGTTCACTGCTGTATTTACAGTCTCTTTCTAAATTAGTTCTGTCGTCAGTAGTGAAGGCAGACTGCATAGAAGCTTAAAGCAAGGCGTTCGGAAGTGCCTGTCCCGGATCACGGGAACCACGGGGCCCTGGCTGTTTGCCAGCTGTCTTTGTTCTCCAGCCTGATGACAGGGGTTGGATTGATGATGTCCCTGTGCTGAGAGTGACCCGCCGGGGAGCCGAAGCTGATCACTTCACAGAGACACCGCTGGCCCCAGGGAGCCGGGTCCGGGTCTGCGTGGACTGGGAGCGGCGCTTTGACCACATGCAGCAGCACTCAGGTAAGGCCGTGGCCGTCACAGGTGGTTGCCGTGCTGATTGGGATGTAGTTGGGGGTCTCCTGGAGTCGACCTGGAGAGACACATCTTGAGTCAGTTCAGCTCAGCAGGATATGACAGCATGAAAGCAACAGGAACAACTGAAATGCACGGATCGAGTGGCTGCAGGCCTCCTGTGTCACTGGGGTCCCCCTTGAGACTTCAGCGGACTGTCCCGAAGTCTCTTCCAGCCTACAGGTCCAGAGCGAGATGAGAAGGGCTCCCTGCCCAGGTCTGTCCTTAGCTCAGCAGAACCTGGAATTCACCCTGGATGCTTCTTTAGGGCAGCTGCTCAGCTGCCTGAGGTGGCAGCCTGGTGCTTTCTGTCCTGGGCACTGCCGCTCCTGGTCCCAGCGCTCCGTGTGCTCCGGGCTCTGTCACTGCGGGATGGCCTTTGTTGTTGGTAGGAGCTTCGTGTCAAACCCAGGCTTCGCAGCCTTACGGACCCAGCCTGCTGGGCCCTCCGGAGAGCCTGCCCGGGGCTCTGTGACTGTGTGGAGCCCGCAGCCTGGC
>PVIR01033558.1:0-17898 GCA_004026965.1 Petromus typicus
GCCAGGGGATCTGCGTTGAGCCCCAAGGCTCTGGGGACGCGCATCCTGCATCTCCCGCTGCGCAGGGAGGCTCCCTCTCACCGGGTTGGGCACGCTGCGACAGCGCGGGCCAGACGCCTCCGGTCAACCTCTCCAGCCTCACAGTCCAGCCCCTCTACGTTTCCTGGCCAGATGTCGCCACCCTGCCCCCGCGGCTTCCGCCCGGTGCGACGCCCCCAGACCCAGCTTTCTCAAGCGTACGGTAGGTGGGACACAGCGCCCTCAGCCTCGCCGGAACTCGCCACCTCTCTTGTCCCTGGTTACCACTCCCGGGGCAGTACCCGCCTCCAGCCTCACCATAGCGACTGCTCAGCCTGCGGGTAGCCGGTGTGGGTTTCCGGGACCCTCTGCTCAAGGGCAGTCGGCAGGTCAGAGGTCAAGAAAGGCGGCAGAGAGCGCGTGCGCAAGGCCGTGCTGGGCATGCGCGTTGTCATGGCTCGGGGGGCGGGGCACCAGCCGTGACGCTGCGGGGCGGAGCCTGCTGGCGTAGGGCGGTCCCACACCCTGGCTCAACAGTGAAAGACCCAGGACTACTCCAAGTGTGCCAAATGAGGGGCCGTTTATTTTCGTTTCGTTAAAATATCTAGGAACAGGCCGGGGAGTTAGCTCAGTGGGTCCGGCGCCTGTCTTGCAAGCGGAAGGGCCCGGGTTCGATTCCCCGGTAACCACATAACCCGCAACCAGTACCACATACCACAGTGCCGGGCGTGGTGGCTCACGCCTGTAATCCCAGCACTCGGGAGGCAGAGGCAGGAGGATTGTGATGTGAGTTGGAGGCTGAGCTCAGGGCCAGCCTGAACCACAAAGCGAGACCCTGTCTCAAAAAACCTAAAAAAAAAAAAAAAAAGTCTAGGAACAAAACACTATATAAACTCTCAAGAATAGTTTAAAATCGAGAACTTCAAAATAGGTTTCATAAGTAATTCTTTTTTGAGACAAGAGTCTCGCTAAATAATCCAGGCTGGCTTCAACTCCATGCGATCCTTCTGCCTCTGCTTCCCGAGTGCTGGGATTACAGGTGTGTATGTCTCTGGTCTGCTGTTCCATATTCTTCCCACCTATGTGAAACCTAAGGCGCGTTTCTTCCTCCTCATGGAGGCCCACCTGACCCCTCTCCCTCCATTCTTCCGGTGTTTTAGTTTGTTTTGAGATACTCATTTATGTAGCTCAGGTTAGTCTCAGACTTGCTATGTAGCCCAGACTGGAACTCGAGATCCTCCTGCCTCGGCAACCTGAGTTCTGGGATACAGGCATGTACCACCACATTGGGCTTCGTGTGTTTTTATTAGCTGTTCTTTTGAGATATAATCCACTGGTCAGCTCAACATTTTATTTTTGAGATGGAGTCTTACTTCACTGACCTCAAACTTGTAACCAGCAGCTGGAATTATGGGTAGGTACATGTCACCACACGGGAAATCATCTATTTATTTTTTATTATTTATTGTAGTTTTTTGAGATAGGGTCTTACTTTGTAGTTTAGGCTGGCCTTGAATTCACTGGGGAGCCCAGTCAGGCCTCAAATTTACTACAGCATCCTCGTTTCAGCATCATGAGTACCGGGATTACAGATGTGCAACACCACACCTGGCTCTCAGCTCATCTTTTAAAAACCCATAATTTAATGTCTTTTAGTATATTCACAAAGCTGTGGAATTATCACAACTATCTAGTTTCAAAACATTCCCACCACTCATCAGCACTCTACCTCTCCCCATCTCTCCTCCTCAAAACCACTAATCTGCAATTCTGTCCCTACAGAAGGATTTGCCTGTTGTGGACTTTGGTTTTTCTTTTTTTGACAGGGTCTTGCTTTGTAGTTCAGGCTGGCCCTGAGCTCAGCCTCAAACTCACATCACAGCAATCCTCCGGCCTCTGCCTCCTCAGTGCTGGGATTATAGGCGTGAGCCACCACACCCAGCACTGTGGTATGTGGTACTGATTGCTGGTGGGTTTGAGTCTCCATGCCCAGAATTGTATGTGGTTACCAGGGATTGAACCCAGGTCCTTGTGCTTGCAAGACAAGCGCCAGAACCACTGAGCTAAATCCCTGACCTCACTGGTTTTGTTTTTTTGAGACAGGGTCTCACTTTGTAGTTCAGGCTGGCCCTGAGCTCATCCTCAAACTTGCATCACAGCAATCCTCCTGCCTCTGCCTCCTCAATGTGGGGATTACAGGCAATGTGGGGATTACAGGTACATGCTTAGCACTGTGGTATGTGGTACTGATTGCTGCTGTGTGTGAGTCTCCAAGCCCAGTATTGTATGTGGTTACCGGGGATCAAACCTGGACCCTTGCGCTTGCAAGACACGTGCCAGAACCACTGAGCTAAATCCCCGGCCCACAGGGTCTTTCTTAGTAGGTTAGGCTGACCCTGAATTCACTATGTAGCCCAGGCTAGCCTCAAACTCTTGTCTATCCTCTTGCCTCTGCCTCCTGAGTGTTATTCTGGACTTTTTTTTTTGTTTTTCTGACAGAGTCTCATTGTATGGTTCAAGCTGGCCCTGAACTCACTATGTAGTCCAAGCTAGCCTCAATCTCACAGCAGTCCTCCTACTCTGTCTTCCAAGTGCTGGGATTACAGGCGTGAGACACCACACTGGGCATTGTGATATGAGGTACCAGGAATTGAATTTGGGATCTTGTGTCTGCCAGGCAGACACCAGAACCACTGAGCTGAATCCCTGGACTCCTCATTATTATTATTTTTTAGATTGGGTCCTGCTATGTGGTTCAAGCTGATCTTGAACTCCCTAGCACAGTCTGGTCTTAAACTCACAGCAATCCTCCTACCTCAGCCTCCTGAGTTGAGGGCTGGGATTACAGGTGTGTACCACCATGCTTGCTGTTTACTTTTATGTTTATTGTTTATAGCCTGTACCTTCTCAGGGCAGGGACTTTTGTCTATTTCCCACACTCCTGTCTACCAAGAACCTGGGAGTCGGGGCCGAGGATATAGCTCAGTGGTTCCAGCGCGTGTCTTGCAAGTGCAAGGGCCCAGTTCAATCCCTGCTAACCATATAGAATACTGGGCATGGAGACTCACGCCCACCAGCAATCAGTACCACATACCACAGTGCAGGGCGTGGTGGCTCACGCCTGTAATCCCAGCCCTCGGGAGGCAGAGGCAGGAGGATTGCTGTGATGTGAGTTTGAGGCTGAGCTCAGGGCCAGCCTGAACTACAAAAGCGAGACCTTGTCTCAAAAAACCTAAAAAAAAAAAAAAAAAAAAAAAGAACCTGGGAGTCTGTCTGGCACAGGACCAGCACTTACAAATATTTGTTGAATGGTAGAAAGCAAGCTGCCTTGGGCTATGCTGTGGACCAGTGCCTTGTCTTTCTTTTTCTCTAACTCTCCAAAGTCCTTTTTCCCTGTCACCTATGCTGCCTTTCCTTTTGTCTGAAACATTCTTCTCTCTCTGCAGCCAGCTCGTTCAGGTCTTAGCTCTCACATTAAATGAAAGTCACCTTTTGGATTCCTAAATATGAATCCACTGGCTTACCCCTGCTTTTATTGATTTGTTGATTTATTTAGAGACAGGGTTTCACTAATGTAATCAGTCTGGCCTCGAACTCACCATGTAACCCAGGCTGGCCTCGAACTTGTGGTGATTCTCCTGCCTCAGCCTCCCAAGAGCTGGGATTATAAGCATGTGCCACCATGCTCTCCTGACCTGCCCGAGCATCTAAATCACCATTCACTAGTTTCATCTTCTCAGTGGCTCTCTTAACTTTGCTCTCTTGCAGACAGTTCAATTACTCTATACAACAAAGGTACACCAAGCTTAAACCCCTTGAAAGATTCTCCCTTCATTACAGTATCCAGGTTATTCTGGGCTCCTGAGCCCTGACTAAAATAAAATAGCAGCTTGCATCTCAAAAGTCTTAGAAACAAAGTCAGGCAGGGCCTAACCCCTCTCACTCCTACTCCTGTTCCCATTCCCTTTCAGTCAGAGACCAGAGAGCACAAGAAGTGGCCAGCTTAGAAAAGTTTAATCGCTGAAAACATCCAGGGCGTTCACAGGCTGTTCCCTGTGGGGTCCACTGCATCAACTGAGCAATCAGTTGGTGAGGCCCCTTTTCCTGGCATCAAGCCTGGGAAGCAGGCCAACTGGTACAAAGCCCCTGAGGCCAGAGCTGCTTCAAATGACTTGATGGGGGGCCAGCTCCCCATACTCTTGTCTGGAACTGACCAACAGGCAGAAATGGTTGGTGTGTAATAACTGGACGTGCTGGACAAGGCCAGCCCAGCAAGGATTGGTCTGGGTCAGTAGAAAGAACAGGAGAGACAGGGACCCCGGGACCTGCCCAGGGACATGCTGCTGATCCTTCCCTCCCCCAGCCCCATGCGAGCAGGCAGCTGAGGAGAAGCAGCTGGTCCTAGAGAAAGCAGAGGTGCAGGCGGATCTCCAGGAATTGCAAGCGGGCCCAGTGGCCACAAAGGTGCCCAAAGCCCAGAGAAGACCAGAGCTTCTGTGATGGGGTATGCCAGGGACAGAGAGGCGTCCTCCAGTGACCCCTGGAAGACCTCGCGGAGGGATGTGAGGTGTGCAGGGCACCAGGTGGTTCTAGGAGGTGGCAGCAGCGGCTGGGGCCAGAGGTGACAGGTGGGTAGGCTAGTCCTGGGGTGATAAACCAGAAGTAGGAGGGCGTTAAAAGGCCCGGGAAGGAGGGGTGTGTGTGGCAGTGTGCACAGCAGGGGCCGTGGTGCTGGCTGGAGAGGCTGGGCCCATCTGCCACTCACTCACCCATTCGTCCTCGTCCACTCCTTCAAAGGAGTCCTGAGGCAGTGGGTCCTCCCGGTTACCCAGCTTTGCCACCATGGCATTCAACAGCTACAAAGGTGGACAGAGTCAGAACTGAAAGCAGCAGGACTCGACGACTTCAAAGGCATCAGATCTCACAGTTTAAGACCCCGCAGTATTATGAAAAGCCTTTTCAAGTAACACTCTGGTCAAGTTGAAAAGGCTATAAGGACTGAGTGGGCATCCTGACACACACCGATAATACCAGCTATTTGGGAGGCTGAGGCAGGAGGATCACAAGCATAAGGCCAGCCTGGGCTACTTAATGATGGTCTCAGCAGTTTAAAAAAAAAAATTGTCACTTTTTTTTTTCCTTTTTTGGTGTTTTCAGACAAGGTCTTGCTGTGTAGTTCAGGTCAGCTTCAAATTCTCAGTGATCCTCTTGCCTCAGCCTCCCAAGTACTGGAATTACAGGTAAGCCCAGCAAAATTAAAATTTTAAAGGGCCAAAGAGGTAGCTGAGTAGGTAGAAATGCTTAGCTAGCATCTGCAAGGGCCTAGGTTCTGTCTCCAGGTTAGCAAAAGAACAGAGACAGGGGAGTTAGAAACCAAGACTATGGCATGGCGCTTGTGTCAGATGCCATTGTCTCAAAGGCTCATATGTACACCAAACACACCTGGGCCTCCAAACCCCAGCTTTGGTTGTGCTAGGCCTGTCCAGGATGGGGCCTCTCATTGCCGCCCTGGCTTGCTGCACCCTGGCGGCAGCATACAGAGGGACCTGGAAGATCTCTACACCAAACTCAGTAGACACGTATGTGGCTCCTCTTCCCATATGGGTCACAGCTAGAGACCTGACGGATAACCAAGCATACTCTAGACCCTGTCTGTTGCATGCACAAGGCCAGCTCTCTCCCACGCCTACCTCTTCCTTCTTTTGCTGGTCTGACTTCTCTTCCAGGTACTGCACCGAGGATGGGGGTCGCCGGGTAGGGGGTTCTCGGGGGGCTTGGCTCACTGAGGTAGGGCAAGCACAGGCATCAGACAGTCCCCTGGGTGGGAGCTGTTTGGTGGCAGCCCCTAGGGTACCCCCTGGCAGAGACCCAAGAGAGCATTAACAGTTGCCAAAGCCTCTGTTCACGAATCCTGCCCTAGGTAACAGCAGGTGTGTAAGCATGCGTCAAGGGTGAGACCCAGATGGAAATGCGGGCCCCAGCCCGTTTTCCAGAGGCTCAAAGGGAGTCTGCAGACACAGCCCTGCATTCTCAGGGAAGAGTCTGAAGCCTCGGTACACCAGCAGGGAGAATGGACTGGAGTCAAGTTATCTGTCCCCACCTCCAACCCCTCCCAAACTCCCTTACTTCCTCCCAGTACCCAGTCCCTTATTCCACCTGGAGTCATGCCAGGGGGCTGCAAGCTGAGGAGCCGGGGTTGTCCATTAGCGCCTCCCAGCCAGGCCTCCACGCTGAGCACCGGCTCCCAGCTCACAGCTGTGTCTGGGAACACATCATCCTGGAAGAACTCTTTCTGCAAGGGTGGAGCAGGTTGTGTTGAGACACTGACCAAAGGCCAGGGCACTCTAGCATCAAGACCTGGAGCTCCCCCCCCACCCCCCCCACTGGGATTTCCACAAGTTTAAGGATTTCAGCAAATAATAAGGAGGCAGATGTCCCAAAGAGCAGAGCAGAGAGGTTTGGGGGCAGAACCCACATCCCTGACCAATGCTGAAAGTGGGAACTAAGCACGGGAGTCCTTGGACCCAACCTCACCCTGACTCGGGGCAGGCGGAAAGCAACGGGCTCTAGAGAGGTTTGGCGCAGCCGCAGGCACCGGGCAAACTCCACTTCCCGCACATCACACTCGGTCTTGGGCAGGAGGATAAACCCCTGGGGGAGAACGAAGAAATGGGAGCTGGGGCGAGGAGCTTTTGGTGAGCATGTGGCACCCTCACTTAAGACTGTTAGGACTTGTCCGGGTGGTGACACATGCCTGCATTTCCAGCACGTGGGAGGCAGAGGCAGGAGGACAGCCATGAGTTCAAGGGCAGCCTGAACTATATAACCAGGCCTCATCTTAAAAAAACAAAATAATGATAGTTAGACTGTTAGGACTATGGCCTGTCCCTGGACAGGAGCCTACTGCTAATGTCCACAGTTAGCTCTCTGGTAGGAAGAGGCCCTGAACCATTTACACAGAGTGCAAACTCCTACCGCGAGCCATTTTAAGCTACCAACCCAGTGAGTGCAGGGTTGAGATGTACGGTAACACGCCGCCAGGGACAGTTCTACTGCACGGACTCAAAGGACTATGTATAACCGCAAAATAATAGCACTATACACAAATAATAGTAAAATCCAATGAAATAACCAGGAAGAGAGCAAACAGCAATTCACTGGCTCTTAATACGTTATAACACTTCAGGTTCATGTAACTTAACTGCTTACGGTTCTTTTTTGGTCTAAGGATTGAACTCAGGGCCTCGGGCATGTTAGGTAAGTGTTCTGCCACTGAGCTGGATCTCCATCCCCAGGCCTTTTTCAAAGTTTTATTTTGAGACAGGGTCTCACTAAGTTGCCCAGGCTGGCCTCAAATTTGCTATTCTTCTGCCTCAGCCTCTGCCTCATGTAGCTGAGCTTACAAGGAGGTACCACCATGGCCAGCTCACTTTTACTAATAGCCGATTATAACAATTAGCTCTCAAAAGTCCTAGATAATTTCTTAACAAACTGGGCATAATCAGCACAACGCTCTGATCAAGACAACCCAGGCTCCTGCACTTCTTCCAATGGCCACCAGGGGGAAGAGGAGCCCTGTGAACCCACCTGAGGACAGGAGGCGGTCAGCAGGGCAGCCCTACCTTGTGTGGATCAGGTGAAGTGAAGCTGTTGCATTCAAGGAAGAAAGGGGCCTCAGGAAGCAGCTCATATAGAAATACACGGGTGTCACCCTGGGGGAAGGGGAAGCCGAGGGTGGGAAGGTGACAGTGAAGTGGTCGGCTACCCCAGGCCCTCCCCTCACTGCACCCCCACCAGCCCAGCCCACCTTGCCTGTCAGGAGCACAAGGCTGGTGTCGGGGTCATAGCAGGGCAGCAGGGTGGATGGTGCCACATCGAGGCCCAGCACTGCTGAGGGGCCGGTCGCCAGGGCGTCAGCCATGTACAGTAGCAGCTGGCGCTCACTTCGACTACCAGAGGGTCAGGGGCAGAAGCAGGACCTCAGGGCTGGAAAGGTGAGTGGGGGCAGGGCAGACTCCCACAGGGACCCAGGGACCCTGAGGCCCAGCGGGTGGGTAGTGGGTGAGCTGAGTGTTCTCCTAAGAAATAGCCTGCCCTGCCCTCCTCCACACCACAACCCAGATCCCCAGCACTGTGCCGACCCTGGTCTGAGGTCCCCCTTACAAACACACTGCTCCTTGATCCCTGCTCCTGACCTTTCCTCTGGGCTCAAACTTTCCCAAGCCTTGCTTGGCAGCCCCTTTGTGATCCAGCTCCTATGGTTCTTCCCTTTGAGGCCCTCCTTGATTCTGCTTCTTAAGTGCACCCCCCAGGTTTCTGACCGGCCTAGTTCTCTGGTCCTCGTGCTATACTTGGGCCCCAATAGGCATGGACTCTGGGACTTGGCTCTCACACCCTGATCCCCCACTGTCTCAATTTCTCCCCCCAACCTTTCTCTCCCACTAACCTATCCGTTTGTTTACCTGTATATCCATCCATCTACTCATCCATCTACCCACCACCCAGCCCTACCCAACCGTCCATGAGGGGTAGGAACAGCTTCTGCAGGTATCTGTGACTTTAGGAAAGGGGGTTCAGCTGGTTGCTGAAACCTGGGGATGGTGGTGCTTGAGTCCTCACCTGTCAAAGCCAGACACCAGCAGACAGCGACCGTCACACACCCAGACAATGCGGGCTCCACGGCCCCCCTCAGGTCCTGGACCTTCCTGTTGAGATACGGCGCGTGAATCCTAGCCTGGGCCCAGATGGGGCTGGGAGCTACCCAAGCCCACAGTTGCTAACCTGCAGCGGTTTGGGACCCTGCCTGGGCTCATAGACCCGCACGGATCCGTCCTTGCAGATAGTGGCCAACTGCTGCCCATCAGGACTCCAGGCCAGGCCGAAGATCTGGGGACAGATGCGGACACAGGAAGTAGCTTCCCACCTCACGGCTCGGGCCCTGCCCCTGCGGCTCTCCTACCTGGTCTTGGTGGCCCTGCAGCCTCAGCCGCTCAGCTCCAGCCTGAAGGTCCCATATGCGGATGGTGAGGTCATAGGAAGAGGAGGCCAGCACGTTGGCTGCCAGTGGGTGGAAGCGCAGAGAGTAGATCTTCTCTGTGTGGCCTGGGGGAGGACTACGGGATGACACTGAAGCCCTTGCAGCCATTGCCCTGCCCATCGTACCTTGGGGCCCTTCTGACCTGTGAGCACAGCCTCTGGTGTGGTAAGCACATCCTTCAGGCCCCCCGGGGGGACCCGCCACAGTCTGATCCGGGCGTCCTCTCCAGCTGCAGGGACACAGCAATAGCCTCCCACGGTTGAGCCCCAGCCCCAACCTCAGTTCCCCTGCCCCACCTAGGGCCTGGGGAGCCAGGCACCCGGGCTCCTTACCCACGGCGAGGCGGTGGGGGTCAAAGGGGTCCCAAGCCAGGTCAGTCACGGCCGCCCTGTTCTGCAGTGTGGGCAGCGCGGTGTCAGGCAGGCGGCCAGGCTTCTGCAACTGTAGGAGGTGTCCCCAACCACGGCCCATGAGCTTCACATAGGACAGCTGGTCCCAGGAGTTGCGGAGTGACAGGGTGCCTGGCCCCCACCCTCTGCAGCAGATGTCCCCACTGCTGAGTGGCCCAAACTCTCTACCTTCACCACCTCTGCTCTGAGCATGCCTATGCCAACTGGGAAGCCCCAGAAAGTGAGGGGTGGCAGCATACAGTGGGGCAAAGGGCTTGGCCGCCAGGCTCAGGTGCCCTGGGTTTCAGCCCAGCTCCACTTACACAGCTGTGGACCTGGGAAGGTCACTTAACCTCTTTAAGCCTCTTCACCCTCATCTGTAAAATGGGGATAAGAAGGCACCTGCTGCATGGGGCTGCTGGGAGGACGACTGGGTATGCTGCCAGGCGTCTGATATACAGTCTGTGCTCAATGAGCTCCTGTGGAGAGCTGTCCTCGAGTGCCCTTGCCACCCACAGAGACCCGACGGGCAGCTCTGCCTGGGCAGAGTCACTCACCTCAAGCACAGCCACCTGCCCACCACTGCTCAGCAGGGGCACAGCCACACGCAGCCGGTTGGCACAGAAGCCATCACTCTCACCAGGTGTGGTGAGGCTGAGCCCCTTGAGGTTGGTGATGTGACTGTCTCGGTGCAGGACGGTGCCCTGAGCATGGCGGAACTTGGAACTGGGGCCTGGCAGGCAAGGAGCTTTGTGTGAGAGGCTGGGCCTGTCTCCTTGTACCCTGGATCCTGGCTACTTGCTGTCCTTACCACAGAAAGGTGTCTGGAGCGGGCCAAGACCAGCCCTCTGCAGGGGAAGTGCACACTGCTCCCCCAGGAAGCGCACCCCTGCTTCTCTGCACCCCGAGGAACTCGGCGGAATGCCAGGGCTCCAGGGAACACTGCTTGGGAATCAGTGGTCCAGGCTGCCCCGACTTTACAGATGACGTTCAGCAGCCTCACTGTACCTCAGGGGATGAATGGACAAATGACTCTGACCAGAGCTACAAGTCTGGGCAAGTGGAAGTGGCCCACAGGAAGTCTCCCCTCAAGACTACGGGACAGAAATGACTAGCCAGGAGTTGGGTAGACAGGGTCTGCGCCCTGACTGCCTTACCCAGAAGACTCTGCAGTGACTTCTGACTGGGGCTGGTGCCAATACCACTCGTGCTTGAGAGTGAGGCCCCCAAACTGGAGGGTGTGGAGGGTGACGTCAGCAAGCTTGGAGGAGAGGAAAAGCCCTCCTGTGGAGAAGGACCTGGGTCAGCCAGCAGGCGTTGGGCATGCTGGCTGGAGAGACAGAAGACGTATCTGGCCAACTCCAGGCCAGCACTCTGGGCCTCTCTAGGCTGTGGGTATGGGCAAGGGTATAGGAGAAAAGGGCTGGGTAACAGAGCAGGAAGCTGGTTGTGCTCTAGGCCACAGGGACAGAAGGTGGCAGCTCCTGGCTTAGTAGTGTTTTGTGACAAGTGAGTTACAGCTGCCAATGTTTCAAGAAAAGCCAGAAATCTAGTCTTTTTGTGTGAAGTCTCACTTCATCAGTGTCTGCTCAATTCTGTGCTGTGGGCATCCCTATCTGTTATGCTTGATGACAGAAAAGACCCTAAAGATCATCTGGCAAGTGCCCATAGGTGCCTACCTCTGATTTTACCCAGGTGCCTATACAGTATCTCATCAATCATGGGCAGGGGCAGCTGGTACTTACACTTGGGTCTGTGTTGGCTTCTGGTGTCTCCGCAGGCCGGGCTGTATCAGGTGGAGGTTCCATGGGGGGCACCAGACAGGAAGTGAAGCTGGGGTGGGGCCGACATGCAGGGTTGAGGCTGATCTTCTGTACCTGTGGGAAGGCTGGTGGCTGAGACATTGAGGGTGTAGGGATGCCATGAGGGTGCCACAGTCTGCCAGGAGGGAAGGGACCTCCATAGGAGTCAGCTGGGGAAGGCTAGTGATCAGTGGAAGGGCCAACAAGTTAGCACAGAGCTGAACCGGAGGGTTTCTGGGAGTTGGTGGCACCAGATGGGAACGGCGGGTCCTACCTGCTGGTTGCTCCCAGTCCACCAGGTGTCTGGGCTGGAGGCAGGCACACAGCCAGCCGTGTCGGGGAACAGGTCCTCATGGAACTCCACGGCCTGGTGGCACAGAGTCAGGTCAGTGAGGTCTGAGTTCCCCATGCCCCCACCCCCTCATCAAAGGCCACTTCACCTTCCGGGGCACATGGTGACTGATGGGTACAATGGCTGAATCACTCAGCTGAAGGACACGGAGCACCTCACAGCCCATGACGGTGAGTGCTCGCCGGGGGACAAGGGCTGCCCCCCGCAGCACATTCTCCAGGATGCACTGGGTCACTGTTGAGGGTAATATGCCAACAGTCAGGAAAACAAGAGGCTCACAGGATGGGCAGGACTGAAGGGGACAGGGCTCACCTGGGGTCAGTGCCGGCTGCTGCAGGGCCACCTCATAGCAGTACAGCTGACTCTCACCCTGGAAAAAGCCCAGCTGGAACATCACTCCCTGACCACACCCTGCTCTTCTCCAGAGGCTGGGGCCACATATCCATGGTGCTGTCCAGGAGCACCACCCCATGCCAGGTGCCAAGCTGAGCCCCTGGCAGATCCTGCCTCAGATGCCCACCATCACTTTGCATCGTATGTCAGCATCAGCGTGCTGAACGCATCTCAACGCTGCTTCACTCCTGGTCTTGTCCTCCTGAAGGCGACTGTGTCAGGTTCACACCATCCCCCTCCCCAGAGGAATACTTCCCTGGCACTGAGGTGGGTGCACTGTTCTAGTTCTTCCTCTTTAGGGGGACAGCAAGGACACTGGCCCAGGAGCCCAGTTCTGGGTAATGGACATGAGTTGAAGCTCAGCTTCCTGCTCACCTTTCCTGCCAGGACCAGGAGCCCAGAGTCTGGGTCCAGCAGGGGCATCAGAGACCTGAGGAGAGAGGCCCAGTGGGCAGGTGGGATGATGAGTAAGAGGCAGCAGGGGCAAGGTGGTCTCATGACCCTAAAGTGGGCGGTGGGAGGTGCCAGTGACCAGAAGCCACTCAACTGCTCCAGCTGCATTAGCCTGGTGCCCCATGCATGACTCCACCTCTTCTCCCTGTGCTGCCCAGAAGCACCTCCAGCTACCTTGCCCCCAAGGCCCCAACTGCTATCCTACTAGACTTGTGCTGGGCCTATGCACCCAGGAGCCCACCTTCCACATAGGCTCTTCTGGATACCCGATGCACACCGTGTCCCCTTTCCCCTCAGCCAGCCCAGACATCAGGCTGGCACTGTCTGATGGCGGGGGGGCGGGGGGGGTTACACTAGCTGGTCCCTGCCTAGTGCCACCTGTTGTCACTGGGGTCTGCCACAGGTGCTCTCTGGCTTGGTGGCAAAGTGTGGTGGTGCCACTGGGACTATCTCTCCAATGCTTTGGACCTCCAGGATATCTCAGAGACTCAGATCCCTCTCCAAGCCAACTCGAAGTCCTTGTCCCCACGCCTGAGCCAGGAGTCCGGGAAGAGGGCTCCCACAGCTTCCGGGCTTCCTGCTGTCCTCAAGTCTGCCTTGTGGACAGATGTTCCCGCTCTCTCTGTTCCTAAGATGGGTGTCTTGTTTATTTTCTTTCTTCCTTTTTTTTTTGGTACCAGAGATTGAACTGGGAACTTTGTGTTTACAAGGCAGGCACTGGAACCACTGAGCTAAATCCCTGGCTCTGTATGGATCAGGTCAGGAAGGCATGGTGGCTAGGACTGCAGAGAGTAGGCTAGAAGCCCTCAGGGCCCTTGCCACTCTGTGTGCCAGGCTCCACCTCAGCTGTCTACCTGCTAATACCACCTCTCTCCCAAGTGCCCTGTGGGAGCCCCTTACAGCTGCCCCAGGCCCACATGTGCTGCCTTCCAGCCCCACACATTTGACAAGGGGTCCAGGAGAGTTTGGAAGGGTGCCTCCTGTTTCTGGCTTCTGATCTTGGTTTCTTGTTGCCAGGGATCCTTGGGCTTAGACCTCCAGTCTGACACCTTTCAACAGTCCCCATCCTCATGTGGTCCCAGGTCACTCAGCTGCGGCGGCTGCCTCTATTCCTCACCCAGGCAACAGGAGGCCCAGTCTCCTCCTGGCCTGAACACCAGCTGCCTTGTGATATCTCCTGCCAGGAGCTACAGAATGGGTCAGGAAGTTGGGTAGGGCCCTGGGTGCTTCCACAATTTGCTGGACTCCCCCAGACCGGTCACTTGTAACACAGGCCCTCATGATGCTTGGCTAACAGGGTGAGCTGTGCTCTGTGCTGCCCTTTTCAACCTGGTCTTACTACTTCCAAATGAGGTGGAAGAGGCGAGTAGGGAGAGGTGGGTGACCTGGGCATGCCCATGCTGGAGCTGGCACCAGGTCAGCATGAGGTCTCCCTCAATCGTTCCCTCTAGGCTTTAGTCATTCCTTCATTCATGACCAATTATTCCTTCAGTGACTTAAACTGTCCCCATCCCTGAGCTCGGCCTACAGGTGTGACTAGAGAGGAGTATAAGAGGCAGACAAACTTGCAGCTCAACATACAAAGGAAAGGTTCTCCACGGCCCTGCAACAGGAAGCAGAACAATTTGGCCTTGGCTGAGTGTCTGCATGGGGGGATTCTCTGATTCTAATGTTAGGGAAAAATCAAACATACCAGGACAAGAATCCCAGGCAGCAAGAGCAGGGTGTGAAAGACCTGAGGCAGGTGGGTACAAAGCCTTGTGAGGAAATGGAAACTTGGAGGCCTGGGTGAAGTAAAGGTGCTAAGGCTCAAACAAAGGTGGTCAAAGCCAGATGATGCAGTCTTGGAGACAGTCTTGGAGACAGGAGAGAGTTCTGCCTCTGGTGAGTGATGAGCATCAAAAAGCTGGTAGCATGGGCCGGGGAGTTAGCTCAGTGGTTCCGGCGCCTGTCTTGCAAGCACAAGGGCCTAGGTTCGATCCCCGGTAACCACATAACAATACTGGGTGTGGAGACTCACGCCCAGCAGCAACCAGTACCACATACCATAGTGCTGGGCATGGTGGCTCACGCCTGTAATCCCAGTACTTGGGAGGCAGAGGCAGGAGGATTGCTGTGATGTGAGTTGGAGGCTGAGCTCAGGGCCAGCCTGAACCACAAAGTGAGACCCTGTCTCAAAAAACCAGAAAAAAAAAAAAAAAGCTGGTAGCATGTTTTAGCAAAGCTGCTATAGGATCAGGCTGGGAGGCATTGGAAGAGGAGGTGACAAGTGACTTCAAGACAGATGCTGGAGACAAGCCCGACGCTTCTGTGAGACAGAGGAAGAGGCCTGGGGCTTCACTGTGGCAGTGATGCTCCAGACACGCTCCAAACCAACCTCCTGAAGAGGCGCGGGCTGGCCTCACTCATCCCTGCCCTGCTGGCTCCTGCCTACTGACTCAGGACACGGGGGCAGGAAGTCAGCACAAGCAGGGATGCTTCTCCAACAGGTCAGGCCAGTCCTCCTTGCCTCAGGCGGAGCCACCTGGACAGCTCTGCCAGGTAGGAGCATCTCACGGTCCACAGTTCAGCACAGGCTAGGAAATGGGGTCACGGCACCTAACACCAAGGGTTAGCTGCTGCTGGCACTGGCCTGACCTTTGGCCTCATACAGAGACTGACTTGGGTCTGGTCTAGAATGTTCGTGACCCACAACCGAGCAGAAGACCAGAGGTGGTGCCAGTGCCTCTCTCTCTCCACAGCCCTTGGGTGTTACCCTGAAGGACTCTGGCCCTCACCTAGCACCAAAGTCAGACGGTCAAGAGCCCAGATCTGCCCTCCAGCCCAGATCCTGGAATGAAGGCAAAAACTGGGTAGAGAGAGGGTCTTGGGCCTCTCGTAGTGCCAGCAGCCCTCCTAGCGCTCCTATGACAACACAGGTAGAAGGAATGGGGTATGAAGCTCTCAGCTTCCTCCTCTGGTTCCCACTCCACACATCTTCCCTGCTTCGGGCCTCTTCCCAGACAGCCTGACATGGCCCCGGGTCCAAACCAGTGCAGTAACATGGAATGTCTCTGTCATCCTGAAGCTGATCCTGCCCCATACATCCCAGTCCCCTCCCTCATGGGGTCTCTGAGTGGAAAGGCACCTTGAAAGCAGCAAAGAAAGGTTGGGCACACTGTCGAGGCCTCCTGGAAGCTGCCCCTGAGCCTCTGGGTGGAAGGTACCTGTGGGAGCCCAGGGCATGAGATGAGGCTGAGGTGGACACCAGGCAGGGCAGGGGGTCTTTCTCTATCATTGAGAACTGGCCACAGAGGTCAAGGGCTTCAAGGATGTCAGAGAGTCCTATTTCTTGGAGAAAACCAGACTAGAGGCTCTTGCATGCCCTTCTCCCTCAAGGAATTAGGGGGACATTACCGATGGCCTCAGAGGACACACAGCTCAAGAGAAGAGGCATAGAAACCATATGGTCAGAGGCCACACTGCACGGACAACCCAAATGCTTCTGAGCCAGCCAGAAACTCAACTGAGGGGAGAGGCAGGCATGAAACAGGAGAGGGTGACCCAGAAGCCCAGGCCTTGGCCAGAGGGGGCAGCTGCCATTCAGCGCCAGCTGAGACTTCCTGTTCAAAGCAAGCTGGGAAGCCCCATTTTAATGTGAAACCACCTGATTTTTCAGTACTGGCAATGGTTACAAACTCTTTAAACTGCCACACAGGCCAAACAAAACATACCCAGGCCAGCTTTGTCCAGGAAGAGCTTTATAGCCATGACCCAAGAAAGTGTGGGTTGTGGAGTCCTGCCTGGCCTAGGGAAAGGGAAAGGCTCCTGCAGAGCCCAAGGAGCTGAAGGACAAGGGGACTTCTGGGAGGGGACTGTCCCAGCCAGATCCTGCTTGGCCCCTGACAAATGGACACAGGGGTCATGCTGTCTCCTGAAGAGAGCCCTCCAGAGACTATACAAGCCCCCAGCTGGTGTAGCCCTGATTTGGGGAGGTTCCTTCAGACCTCCAAAGACTCAAACTGGCCCAGCCAAAGGCTTTGGCTACAGGCTCGGCAGATGTGTGTCCAGGGGCTCTCCGGAAGTTGGGATCTGCGCTGGGTCCCCTAACACTCTTAGGCATGACTCTGACCACAAATACAGAGGGGGAGGAGGGCAGAGTGATTTCCTGGAATACTCCAACACAGGGGAATTTTCTGGACCCGTTTAGTCCTCAGGCCAGCCCAATCAAGGGCCACTGTCAGCTAAAACCCAGGCTCCACCCACTGTTGTAAGGTTTAGGACTAGAATCTGTCAAGTAGTAACTGGAGGTCTTCCCTTCCTGTGTCTCAATCCTTTGTAACATTTGGATAAGGAGTCTCTTTAGGCTGCCACTGCCACCAGGACCTCAAACTTAAGTGTTAGTCACTGTATTTAGGACGCCTTCTCTTTTTCTTTTTCTTTCAAGCTGGACTTGAACTCACTTGTGCAGTCCAGGCTAGCTTCGAACTCACAGTGATCCTCCTGCCTCAGCCGCTGGAGTGCAGAGGTCACAGGAGGGCACCACCACGAGGAGGTTCTTTCCAGGCCTTTGCAGAGCCTGCTCAAGAGTTTCTGAAAGTGGGATTACCTTCCAACAATAACACATTGACAAATTTCAACTAAAGATCTGGATTCTGGAGTCACTTGAAAAATCTTTCCTTCTGGCATGCTAGTCTGGTCATGGGGACTGGGCCCGCCCGCCATGCCTCGGCCCGGCCCCGCCCCTCCAGGTCTCCAGCGCGGAGGGCACTTTCTCGCTACTGTCACCTGGCTGGTATCTCACAAGAATCGGGGATGTGACTCGGTGTCACCCAACATTCGCTTGCTTGTTACGTGATATTCAGGAACCTGCCCCGCCTCACACAGTAAACTAGAGGCAGACTCGGTCTCCTGACTCCTGCCGAGGTCGCGCGGCGGCGGGGTGAGGCACAGGCCAGAGCGGCCCAATGACCCCCGTAAACGGAGGGGGCGGGTCTCCGGCGGCTCCGCCCCGGCCAATGGGCAACAGCCCCGCCTCTCAACTCTTAAGGCGCGACCCGCCCACCCCGGAGCCGACTCCGGAGCCCGAGCCCGAGGCGGGAGACTAGGACGCCTTCTGGCCCAGCCGGCCGGGCCGAGCCCAGCCCAGCCCCCTCAGCTTTCGCTGCCGCCTGCGCCTCCCGGTGAGTGAGGGGCCGGGGGTCTGGGGGTGGGGCATCAGATAGGCTGTGTATGCTCACTGTGCACCCGCCCACTCGCTCTCTAGGGTGGACCAGGGGCCCCCCACCCCTGCCCGCATGGTCACCTGGGCCCACCCAGGCAAATGGTCCCCTGAACCCTTCTCAGCGTCCTGGGGCGCGTCCAGCTCCATGGCTGGCCAGGGTTCATGTGTGTACACGGCTCGCTGGTCGACGAGGCTGCAAGTAGACAAAATAAACACCCCCTCCCTCGCTTCCTCCTCCCACGGCTGGGCCC
>PVIR01033559.1:0-17822 GCA_004026965.1 Petromus typicus
GATGAAAGGGGACAATGTTGAGATTGTAACAAAAAAGTAAGGAAACAAATTTTATATATATGGGGGGGTGGTAGGGTGGGTGGGGCTATGGGAAAAAATGAGAATTAAGTTGTGTCTTATACTGGTACAAATCCCCATTATGGAGTGCAATCATGATGTGTATATTTAATGTACCAATAAAGATAATTAAAAAAAATATACCATCTCAAAACGTGTGAAATGGAACTAGACTGCTAAGAGCAGAATGGAGGGCCTGAAATGCTGATTACAGAAAGAAAAGGTTACTGTTCAATGATCTGTGTATCCATGTCAAGCAAAAAACTCAGATTTTGAGGTTTGCGTGGGATTCACTTTTTAAAATAACCTTTACAAAAATATTTCTAAGAAAAGAGGAACTCTAAAAGATCCAGTCTCGAGTCCTCCAAGTACTGAATGAATCTCAAAATCTGTGTATGTATTTGACAAGCCTTTGGCTCCTCCTCAGTACGTGACTACAATCCTGTGCACATCGTCATCTACCAAGGGTTTTGTTTGTTTGGCTCTGTCTGATATATTCTAAAATCAGACTGGAGGGACTGAAATGCTGATTACAAAAAGAAAAGGCTACTGTTCAATGATCCTGAGGGTTTTGTTTGTTTGGTTTTGTCTGTTATATTCTAAAATCAGTCTGCATACCCTTAGACTCACTCTTCCAGAAAGAGGCGGACACAAGCCTCTGGGCCAACAGAAAAAACAAGTTACTTTGCAAGCACTCAATTCACCACACCCAGACAGCAAAAGATCTGCTCAGCATATGCTTTATCATCTGGCCTCAAAACAGGATTTGCTAAGCATGACATTACATAGGCAAATTCAGAAAGTCTCTGACTTCCTTTTGCAACAGAGTCAAAACACAATAAATCTCATTAGTTGAATGCTTTAGATTATCTAAGCAGCAAGCATTTCATTACTACAATCTATAATTAATCCTGCCCTGCCTTGTTCATGAAACTAGATGCCATTTTGATTGAATTCAACATTTTAGTTTTAGAACTTCACAATCAATGTATCTGAAAGAAAAATTTCATAATGTACTTGAGAATTCTCACTTAGAAGAAGTAGTTTAGGTATAGGCATGTGGGCATTAGTGGAAAAATATTTAAATTTATTCTCTATCACTGAAATTAAATTACTGACGGACACTAATTAAAAATAGTTAACTAGAAAATCAGATTGATACATTATCAGTATGCTAACAGTTCCTAATCATATTACATATTCAAGAGCTTTGAAATTTTTTTGCTTTCTTTTACTACAGTAGTATGACTCTGACCTGTCTATAATTTTGTTAAAAGAAAGAAAGAAACCAATTCTTCATTGAAAAACTAACCTAATTTTCCTTCCTTTTTTTTTTTAGACAGGTTGGCCTTAAAATCACTATGTAGCTGAGGCTAGCTTTAAACTTGCGGCAGTCCTCCGGCCTCAGCCTTCAGTGCTGTGATTACAGGCATGCATCACCATACATGGCTTTCTAACTTCATTTCTAATATTCTCCTACTACAGAGAATTGGAAATAGTGCTTCTTGAGAAATCAAGAGTCCAGTGTTCTCACTGAGAGTTAGCAATGTGTTTTCTTAAGCATGGAGGGACAAAGTAACCTCATCTCTGCCCTGTACCTAGGTTTTGGTGATAACAAGTGGTAAAGCAACCAATAAAATTAGCTTCCCTGTAGTCAGAACATGAATATCAAAAACAGAATGAAGCAAAGCAATCAAAAACAGAACCAAAAATTCTGCTCTGGTCATTTTTCCCATATTCCCAAACTTCAAATCCACAGTCCATTACCCTGTGAGTGATTTTGAGAGGAGAATATGTGCTCTTTCCTCTCACAAATACGCACAGAGATTTCCTCTGGCAGATTTCAGCAGCCTGGCAAACATGGAAGATGACTGGATAGGAGGAGCTGGGAGCAGGTATTTAACCCTAGGAAATGACAATGGCCCGCAGGAGTATCCATGCCCTTTTTGCAATACATGTGCATCAGCAACACCCTTTGCTGAAAGCTAATAAGCATCTTGGAAATCTTTCTCCACCCTATCACTGTCCTCATTCTCATTTCTTGCACATTTAACTTCCTATGCTCTGGTGCTCTTCTCACTCTTCCTGTTTTCACTAACTCTGATTTTGACCTCTTTCTACATAAATTGTGCCTTCATTTATAATAGCCTCTTTGGGATTTATCAATATCTTTCTCACAGTCAGAGCTAAAACACTCTCTTACAGCAATTATCTTTCAAAATCTACTACTTATTTCACTGTTCCAAATATGTGTACTAAAGAGATCATACTCCATTTCGTAGCAAGTAAGCAGAAACTCTAAGGCGGGCGGGTAAGCTTGCCTAGGGAAGAGTTCACATAATGAGAGCAACCAGGGCCTGGAGCTGCTCTGAGGAACCTCAAAGTGAGTAGTTGAATGTCTTACCATATCAGAGAAATTTATGATGCTTCTTATAGTTCACCATCCTTGATAACACTGAAATCCTGAAAGTAACTGAATGCATCATGCTCTTTCAACTCACAGGATTTGCACAAACAGTTTAGAATACTCTCTGGGGGCTGGGATTTAACTCAGTAGTTCCAGCATCTGCCTGGCACGTGCAAGGTTGAATTTGTTCCCAACTACCACACATCACAATGCTGGGCATGGTGGCTCATGCCTGTAATCCCAGCACTCAGAAGTCAGAGGCAGGAGGATTGCCAGCGCTCAAGGCCATCCTCGACTACATAGTGAGTTCACCCGGACCAGCCTGAACTACAAAGTGAGACCCTATTTCAAACAAACAAACAAAAGAATGCTCTGTGATATTATCTATCTTTATTCATCTTTTCTTGTGGGAGATAAGGTAGGAGGACACAGCCAGAACCCTTGTGGCCAAGTTCCAGTCGCCAGTAAGTCCCCTAGCAAAAGGATTAACCACCAACAAGCAACAAAGTTAGAACTTTGAGGAAAAAGCTGAGCACAGGCTCAACTCTTGCTACTCTGAGCAACAGCAGCAGAAGGCCAGATACCGCAGCAACAGAAGAGGCCAAACCCCCAAGATCACTACACCTTTATTTGGTGCCAAATCTTCACACCCGTAATCCTAGCATGCATAAAAGAGGGTGGTATCCACAATAATCCCTGTAGTTGAAGATCCCAAGGGCAGATACCTTTAAATCCCAGTGAATTTTAAGGCCAATAATCCTAGTGTAGTAATCCCTATAGTTTAAAATCCCATGGGGCGGGGTAGACATCTATCCATAAGTCCAACTAAATTCAAGCAGTTCCCAACACTGTCCTGACATGGTGACCATCTCCTACATTTTCCAAAATTGATGCTCCCTACCAATATGTTGCATGCTCTTTGCAGCCCCATCCCTACATTTATAATAGCTCTTACCTCTGTTGATTAAAAGTAGCTTGCTGGTTCATCTGTGAAACTCTAAATTATGGAAGATAAGGGTAATTCACAGAAAGGGGCTCATCATAATACGGAGCATGAGGCAAAGAGAGGGAGGGAAGGAGGAAAGAGGGAGGAATGAAAAAACAAATGAAGAGGGGGAGGGAGGAAGGAATTTGGCTGGCTTATTTCTGACTCCTTTCCACACTTCTAGTATCTTCTGGCACTTTAGTTTTCCTCTCCAGTTACAGGATTTACCTTTTAGTTGTGTTCTTACTCATAGACTACCTGGATTTGACTGATAAACTCTAGACCAATTCATGACTGGTGGGACCCTGCAAGAAAAGGAACTAGTGGCCAGAGGAAGTACATTATGGCTATCAACAGGCATAGATCCATCAAAACCAAGAACAAACCAGATAATAGTTTAGAGAGCTATTAGAAGTGCCTTCTTCATCCAGTTTTCTCTAGTAAAACAGTGTCAGACACACATGGTCTGCTCCCACATTTATGCTACCTACTCTGAGTTGCCAATATGCTTGGATAACTCTTCTGGTCATGTTTGCTCTTCCCATTCTCATTGCCATCAAGCCAAATGTGTTTTTTGTTGTGGATGGTGGTTTTTGTTTTCTATTGCTTTGGTTTTGCCTTTCCGAACTTCAAATAAGATTCCTTTCCCCATTGTCAAGATGTCCTTGAAATCTAATGTGGCTCAGAATTCCCAATTTGACCTTCTTTTTCCTGGTTCTCTTGGATTGCCTTCTGACTCTAGCTTTCAATTCCCATGCTTACTGTTGGACTTGATTTGTGCTTTGTTCAGGTTTTTCTTTTTTCTATTCATACCCAGTTATATTTTCCATTTTATTCCAAATTTAACTTTTGGAAGTATATTCTCTGCTAAAGGTAAGAATAATCAAGCTGAAGGGAAACACTTGACATTATACGTATCTAAGATAATCACACTGCTCTTAAATGTTCTCCTTAAATGGACTAAAATTAATTTTTGTAGGTCCTGGCAGTAATACTGATAGAATAGCTGATCAAACTTGTAGAAGAGCACAATGAATCCAGCCAAGATTAACAGTCTGAAATAGATGAAGAATTTTCTCTATAAACTCTCATGTGATCACATTGTGGCCACTGCATTTCAGGTCATATCCATTTTTATGAGTCTATTTATGAGTACAAAGAGGGAGTCACCACAGCTTTGGCTTGCCAGCTTAGACTGACTGCTACTATTTTAACCACCTTCCCTTTTAGAGAGAGCACAACCACCAGTTCTAAATCCCTGAGTAAATGCATCAGTATTTGTGCTAAGAAAGGGCAATAATGTATCATTTGGAAATTTTCTACTTAAGCCACTATCAACCTGCAGTTTCTGTTTTGCCTATCTGTTCCTTTTTTCAAGAGACATCTCTTAAGACTCAAAGTGCCACACCTTCACCCTTGTCTCCCAAGGAGCCTGGTCTCAGGAGTGAAAACTATCCTGTTGAAGAGCCTGAATGGCCAGACACCAAGAACAAATACACCCAAAAAAGGGCAGTCTCAAAGCTCAGCCAGTGCTCTCTATCAAGCCAAGAACATCACTTTCGCTTAACATTGATAGTGACAAAGATTGGCACATGCCAAGGGTTTAAGGACTTGGCACCGTAAGAGTGAAAGTTGTTAAGTTTTGAAATTGTATGGTTACAAAAATAATTCTCTTTTGTAGACTTCATCTCTTATGAAAAAACCTATCATAAAATAGAAAGTTTCTAGGATCATAAAGTGAGTTACTAGATAAATGACTTCATCTGAACATATCAAGTAAACAAAATAAAGTTAAAAGACTTTCCTTTGTGCACATAATGAAAGTCCTAAGAATATATAATTCAAGGTCCTTTATAAAGTTAACTCTCAGCTACCCCTCTATATATTTACGACCTCTGCACCACATATTATTTGACTTGTGGCTCGGGGTTTTTAAGCTGCATTCTGTGGAGCTCTGAGGTTGCTTTATTTAAAGTGTATTAGGTATAAAAATTTTGTTTCATGCCACTAGTTTGGGAAATGTTTCATATCATATCCCTAATCATTCAATTCATGATATACATTAGACTAATTAGTGACTCTGAAAAGTTCTCAAAGTGATAAACCATTTTAATATATAGTTCATCAAATTATTTGACCAAAGCATTTTGGATACCAGAATATTTATTAACATTAAAGTCACTTGACTTTCCTGGATACATTTTGCAAACTGCTGCTTACCCAGTTTGGAATTCCTTGATTGTTGTTCATGCTATTTCTACCTCAAATAATTTAACTGGAAAAAGCCTCATCTTTAAAAAGATGTTCTAAGGCATCTTAGAAGCTAGACAGGGAGGACTAAATTTTGTGATTTAAAAATATATCTGTTTACAGCAGCATAGTTTATAATAGCCAAATCTTGGAAACAGCCCAAAAAACCATCACTGATGAATGGATAAAAAAGATGTGGGGCTTTTATTTTTTGAGACAAAGTCTTGCTTTGTAGTTCAGGCTGGCCCTGAGCTCAGCGTTGAACTCACAGCAATCTTCCTGCCTCTACATCCCAAGTGCTAGAACTATAGGCATGAGCCACTACATCCAGCACTGTGGTATGTGGTACTGACTGTTGCTGGGCATGAGTCTCCACACCTGGCACTGCTGTATGTGGTTACCAGGGATCAAACCCAGGCCCTTGCATTTGCAAGGTAGGCGCCAGAACCACTGAGCTAAATCCCCAACCCAATGTGGGGCTTTTAAAAATGGAATGGAGTATTATACAGCCATAAGAAAGACAGACTGAAACATTTATAGCTAAATGGATACACCTTGAAGTCATATTCATAAGTGAAATAAGTCGGACACATGTTAATACCATGTCTTTTTTTTTTTTTTAGGTTTTTTGAGACAGGGTCTCGCTTTGTGGTTCAGGCTGGCCCTGAGCTCAGCTGCAAACTCACATCACAGCAATCCTCCTGCCTCTGCCTCCCGAGTGCTGGGATTACAGGCGTGAGCCACCACGCCCGGCACTGTGGTATGTGGTACTGGTTGCTGCTGGGTGTGGGCCTCCACACCCAGTATTGTTATGTGGTTACCGGGGAATTGAACCCGGGCCCTTGAGCTTGCAAGACAGGCGCCGGAACCACTGAGCTAACTCCCCAGCCCTACCATGTCTTTTTTCTAATGTGAGAAACTGAAGGTGTAAATGAGGTCCAAGCTGTATAATAGATTTATAAAGGGAAGGAAATCTTCAAAGGGGAACAGGACACTAGTGAGGGGGAAGAGAAAGCAGAGAAAGAAAAATTTTAAAGGTAACAAGGAAAAAATGGAAACGAAGCTCATGTACACTGGGGGTGGAGAGATTGAAGGGCAGGGGATAGGAAAAAGAAGAATCAAGATGCATCATGTTCAGGCACAAATTCTTGATGATGAATGTGATCATAATATATTCCTAAAATACACCAATAAACTCAACTAGAAAATAAAAATAAATTTTTAAAATATGTATGATTACTCTTGGCTTCTAAACTGTAACTATAATCCAATCATGTTGGTATCCTGTGTTGACTTAAAATTTTTTTAAATTTCAAAATTTTGTGTCATTTATATTTTACACTTTGAGATATAGATTTTCAGAATAAAAAGATATGTACAAATAACCTCTGTTGGGAGTTACAGAATGACATTGTTTCCATGAAGTAGTTATGTGGTTGTTCAAAAGTCTCACTAGTTAAGTTCTACAGGATTTATTTTAGTGAATGCCAGTTACTAAAAAAGCAGACATTTAAATTAATAAATAAAGTGAGAGTCCTCGTTGGTAAAAAGAAATGACCTTTGTTAACTAATGCTATATTGTGATTCAGATCTAAAATGTCACCCCAAAGTCTAATGTTCAGAATTGAGGCCTGGTCAGAAGGTCACACAATTCATGACTTGTAAGGCTACATCCTTTTCCTGGGGTCTTCCCTTCTCCCTCCACTTCCCGGCTGCCATGCTACTTTTGTTTAGGAACCATGTCACCCTGGACTGAAACTCTAAGCAAAAATAAGGCTTTCTTCCTTGACAGTGAGTGTGTCCGGGCATTGTGTTTTGGCAGTGGGAAAATAACAAATACATGCTATTTGCTTACTTAGAAAAATAGTAAATGGAGACACTGTTTCTAGGGAGTACCCATTATGTCTCCTTAATGTATCCATAGACTTTGCCATTCATCCATATATTCATTTACTTTGTCAACTAACTGTTGGGAGGTAATTTCCATAGCGATCTTGTGTTCCTGCACATCCTGTGAATAGAAGCAACAATGCCTTTGTTTCTCAAACATCTTCTCACAGATGTTTGGTAGTACACAGAAGACAGAGAAAGTATCTCCCTCTGGATATGAAACTCTGGAGCAGATTTGTTGCTGTGCACTACAATAAAAATATTTTCCTTCTGTGCAAAAGTTGAACAGGTTTTCCTGCAGCTTAATCTGTTATAATAAACAGCTGAGGTTTGCTAGGCTCAAGGTTTCTTGGGTCAAATTCACTGTGAGACCTAGGTGGCTCTCTATAATGCCTGAGATTAAATGCTGGGGGAGCACCATGAACAGGAAGCTGATAGTGTCAGTGCATTATGAAGAATAAAATTTTTGTCCCTTTTCTAGGAGTATCACGTTTTCTGTCAATGTCCAAGAAACTATGACAAATCCAAGAAACATGTCAATATCCAAGAAACTTATCACCAAAGACTCCAGACCTGGGTACTGACCCTTGTAGTCTTCCTTTAGATCCCCAGTCAAGGAACGAGAGGTATGTCCTGGAGAGGAGCATCACTGCTCTGCTAGGGCAAGCAGCTCACCAGGATCATAAACTCAGTATCAGTAACAAATTAATGAAGCAGAGTTTAGGAAGGAAGATACTTCATTGGAAATGAGTGAAAATGAGAGGACAGATGTTTCTCGAAAGACAGAGGACCTATGGAACTGTTCCTAGCTGCTTTTATCAGATGTCAAGGACATCTTCCTGCTACTGGGAATTTCCATGACCTGACTGATTCCCAGTGCTGTTTTTGGATCAGACTGGACCCCCTTGTCTACTTCACTTCTTCTGGTGGGCTCTGCGCAACTCCTGTCCTTGTCCTTATTTGGGGGATGGGTAGTTAGTTGGCAAGAAAGTGCCTTATTCATAGTTAATTTAGAGTTGATAAGGCAGGATGTGTGGATATCTATTATGTTCAACATGTGTCCTTAGAATGAAGATATATGTACATATGTTAGTGCATAGGCGTGAGGACATCCTAAATAATAGCTTTCCCCAAAGTTAGTCAGCCCATCCCCCACTGCTCTGTTTCACTTACATTCTGTTAGAGCTGGAAGGGACTGCTATCTTGGCTTTGTGTACCTGCCGTCTCTGTGTTCAGCCTTCCAGTCCTTCAGCTGGTCTTTTGGTGAGAGTCCCAAGGCTGTTAGGTGCCTTTCTACATCTGGTTTTCTCTTTTTCTATTCTTGTCCTGGAAACTGCTTCCAGAGGAATTTTTCTAGTAAAGTATTAACTCCTTCTCAGGGTTAGCTAGAAAACTAGTAAGGGCCTTATTTTATTCTTTTACCTGCCTACAGATCCGTGCTAACAGGCTAACTTTTAGCTTGCAAATCTTGGTAAAAATCACAACCCTCTAAATAAATCTTTAATCAGGTTGTTTTCTGGATATCTGCAGGCTTGCTTTGCTTCAGGACTCCTTAGGTGGGTTCTTTTGGATAACCACCATGAGGCAGGGCTCGAATATGAAAAAAAAAAATGTAATACTAACTTTAAGCAAAGGAAGAGACATTCTTTGAGGAACAGTATTGATTGATTTGATATTGTCTAAGACAAAGCTACTGTAGCTAGGTTCAAGCAGCCTTCAAAGAATGGGAGGACAAAGAAATGGGTAGCCAAGCAAGTGGACAGGGAGCAATCTGTGATGACTTTTTACTGTAGGACGTGGCTTTTCATACGGACTGGACTTTTCCCCTCCCTCTAACATTGACCTTTGGTAAATTTTTTGAATTCTTAAGAAAATGCCTTTTGCGTCAAAGAATTTCTATCTAGTAGTTAATTTTAGTTTTTATTCTATCTTTCTCTTTTCTTTTTTTTCAAGACAGTCTCGTTTTTATAGCTCAGGCTGGTCCTGAGCTCAGCCTTGAATTTACAGCAATCTTCCTGCCTCTGCCTCCCAAGTGTTGAGATCACAGGTGTGAGCCACCATGCCTGGCACGGTGGTATGTAGTTCTAATTGCTAGTGGGTGTGAGTCTCCACATCCGGCCGTGTTGTATGTGGTTACCAGGGCTCAAACCTGGGCTCTTGCGCTTGAAAGACAGGTGCCAGAACCACTGAGCTAGATCCTCAGGCCCTGTGCTCATTTTTCTTTCTCTAAATTCTAACACTAGAAATGAATCTCTCCACAGATACAATGTAAGAAACCATGTTGATTCATAGGTCATCCCAGCCTGAATAAATGCATTTCAAATATTTATTATTGAAGCTTATTTTTCAAAGTTTAATTATCTTTAAAACTATCTTGGATGCTTCAACCAAATTTTTTTTCTGATATTCAAAGAATATTTAATGAAGATCTACCCAAAATAAGATGTTACAATGTGTAGAGAAATAAAAGGATTTAGACAAATTCCCCCAAGTACTTTGATACACTTTTTAATATTTTGCTTTAAAATAAAATAAATTTAATTTACTTCAAGCTTTGATTGACTCATGTAACTAACAAGGGTCAAGTATGTAAAGAAAAACTCAATCTATTAGGCAGTAACTATTAATTGAATTCCTACTATAGACCAAACATTTTATTAAGTTCTGGGGAGGTAGTGACGAGAAAGACAGGTCTAGTTCCTGCTGTCATAGGTCTTATCAATCTAGTTAACTGCCAAAACAAAACAAATGCAGGGTTTTTATTAGTTATCTTCTCTAAATACTAAAATAGTATTATTTGTTGTAAAGATGAAAACATATATCAAAACATTAATAACTAGTTTAAGAGAATGACACGATTATTCTATTACTATTCATTCTTCCAATTTTTCTGTTGAAGTTTTTCAAAAGAAGAAGATCAAGGCAATGTTTAATATTAAATCATTCAAAAGTAAGATTATTTAGACTCAAATTTCTTCTATAACCTAGAAGAAATTTTTTTGCTTTGTGGTAACATTTTCCTGTTCCATAATTTCTGATGCAGTTGTTTCCATAACTGGAACCTCTAAGGCAAAAGTCAAAGCATAACCATATGAATGCCGTGCATGATGCAAATATTGACATAAAATGTCAGTACACTTAGCCATGGCTAATGATAGAAAGGGAATTACAGTGTCTAGAGATGCTATTCTGTGCCATTCCTTTGGCATTTCTTAAGCCATTCTCTCAGTCAAGTATATATACTTAAATAAGAATAATAACACATAATCACTAAAATGTATAAGTCTTCTATCTTGACGCTAAAATATTCAAAGTAGAATCTCTTCATTCTACTAGTGGCAGGGAAGAAAATTAACACCACCGGTAGAATTTTCATATAAACAATGGGTTTAATTAAAAGAAAATATGAAGAATTTATGTGGTCTTTCACAATGTCTCCCCTTACCTTTAACTTCTCTGAGTTACCAACAACCCCAATCTCACAAAACAGATATCATGACTTATATTTCTCTTGACTCAGTTTTTCTAAGTTGCCAGACTCATCTTGGTATCTGTTATAGATGAATGTTCAGCAAGGATTAACTTTAGGAGAAAAGTACATAGAAGTAAGAGTTGCTGATTAGCAGAAAGGAAACATGAAGGAATGTACTGAAGGAGTAAATATGAATCAAAGACCTGATATAGATTTCCCCAAAAAGTAGAAATGTGGGCAACATGACATTTTCCTTCCATTCATTCAAAGAATGCATTGTATGTCTGCTATGTGCTGGACACTGTGCTAGGCCATGAATAGAAAAAAATGAAACAATCTTCACCTTTAAAATTTATCAGATTCTATCTGAGTAACAGGATCAAATAAAAAGAATCCAGGGCCGGGGATTTAGCTCAGTGGTTCTGGTGCCTGTCTTGCAAGCGGAAGGACCACAGTTCGATCCCCGGTAACCACATACAATACTAGGTATGGAGACTCATACTCAGCAGCAATCAGTACCACATACCACAATGCTGGGCGTGGTGGCTCACGCCTGTAATCCCAGCACTTGGGAGGCAGAGGCAGGAGGACTGCTGTGATTGTGAATTTGAGGCTGAGCTCAGGGCCATCCTGAACTACAAAGTGAGACCCTGTCTCAAAAAAAAAAGTATCCGGGCCGGGGAGTTAGCTCAGTGGTTCTGGCGCCTGTCTTGCAAGTGCAAGGGCCTGGGTTTGATTCCCCGGTAACCACATACCATACTGGGCATGGAGACTCACGCCCAGCAGCAATCAGTACCACATACCACAGTGCCGGGCGTGGTGGCTCACGCCTGTAATCCCAGCACTCGGGAGGCAGAGGCAGGAGGATTGCTGTGATGTGAGTTTGCAGCTGAGCTCAGGGACAGCCTGAACCACAAAGTGAGACCCTGTCTCAAAAAAAAAAAGTATCCAATGAACACTGTGGAGATAAGGCCGTTGGTAGGATAGTAGAAATGCCAATGTGGACCTCAAAAATCAGACTAAGTTGAGCCTATTTATTTGAAAACTATTGTCTCAACCAAATTAACTAACATCTCTGAGCTTCAAGTTCTTCATCTAGAAAATGCAAATAATAATACCCTACCTTATTCTGTAGTTGTAAGAATTAAGAAGAAAATACAAAAAAAATTCTGGCACAATTAAACATACATTATAAAAATTTCAATGGAAATGTGTGTGCATTAATGAAGAAGCATAAATTTGCTCCCTCCTAATATTTTATAGCCCAGGGAATGTTGGCAGTTATAATACCAATCTGCGTCCAAAAGGCAATTTAAATTCTGAATAGAATTTGATAAAGGGATTCTTTGTAGAGATGAGGAAAGGGCTGAGAGATCCAACAAAGAATATTGTTTCCTCCTCCAAGGTTCCAAAATAAAAAGAAGCCATACCAAACCTAGGCCTTCACCCAGTAGAAGCCAGAACCTTAGAAGATCATTGTCTCTATTGCTATATCCATGATGTGAAGAAAATAGTTTCATGTAATCAAAATAATTGTTACCATCACTCAAAAATCAGTTGGTTGATTCCTATTTCATTTTTCCTAAGAACAGAAGTTCTGGCCAATGAATGTTAATAATTAACACTCCTCATTGAAGGATAATGAGTTATACGTGGTTGTAAATAAATATTCAGAGGATCAAATAACCAACACAAGGATTACTACTCCATACATGAGTTAAATCTGGCATAATATGGTGGCACTATTGTCTAGATAGTGTCACTGTTAATCACGTCACCTATCTCAGCCACCAATCAGCCTACAATTAAAATTCCTAGTTATTTTTAACTCATGAACAAAGCTATACTTTTTCTAATGGATTTTAAACTTAAATATTTTACCCTTATCCTTGTCAAAATAGTTTTACTCCAGCATGTTAACTCATCGAGATGGTTGTATTCAATTTAAATTAATAATAATTATCCAGCTTTATATCATCCACAAATCTGATAATCATGCCTGTCTATTTTTCTAAGCTGTTGACAAAAAAGGTCGAACTTAATATGGCAATTACAGAGCCATTTATATGCGAACATTAAAGAAAATGTTATTCAATGTTTAATATCTAGTAGGCTCTATATTAATTATTGGGAATACATGAAGAAAGAAGTAAAAAAGAACCTTGGTTATTATTCAAAACTACAAGAAAGCAAAATACATTAGTGATAGGGTAGGCTACAGGAAACTTCCAGTAACGTGTGTAAAGAGACCTCGATGAATACTAAATGGTGAGACTGCCTTGTGCATAACTGATGAAATAGTGATCTAGAAGAGAAAACCAGAAAGCATAAATGTCCTAAAAGTGGCATAATCCTGATATATTGTGAACTTAAAGGTCAATTTAGCTGCTGCAGAAAAAGCAAGGGGAGAATAATATTTAGTGAGTTTAGAGAAATACACAAAGACCAGGTGATTTAGTAAAGAATTTGAATTTTATCTAAAGTGCAAAACAACCTCTTTCTAAGCTGTCAGGTAATATAGAGACATATTTATAGCTTTAGAACAATAACCTTAGTGTACTAACAATCAGCCTAGCTAAAAATCAAGAATCAAGACATCCTGGAAATCATTCATGGACAAACAATGAACTATTTTCTGTCACACAAGCTTAATCTCCCAAGAAACCTACTACTTTAATATGGTGTACATATTAATTTAATATGGACTTCTACAGAAGCAATAAGAAAATTTGTACGAGCCACATCTGCATACCTACCACCATCTGGGTCCGTGGACTTCTCATTGCCTGCTACTACTGTGGAGAAACTGCAGCATCTTCCTCCTAAGACCAACCTCTCCACATGTGCATTCTTCTCCCCCATTCCTCTCTTAAAAACATCACTCCAACAATTCTATCCTCTCTGCTCTGTATTACTTCCTACAGTTTCATGCACATCAATAAAAAATATATAGTAATTTCATTTTGCTCAAGTAGTACTGCACACACCTTGAAAGCCCAAGGGCCCTAGTTCAATCCCCAGTACCACACACACACACACACACAAAAAAAAAACACAAATATACACATGCATCAACACATAAAAATCTCTCCTAGTCCCTACATCCAACTACCACTCTCTTTCTCTTCTGATTTTAACCGAGACTTCTCAAAAGAGTTGTCTGTGTTTATTCCTTTAATAATTCTGTTTTCACTCTCTCCAAAATACTCTCAAATCAGGTTTCTGTCTTACTCTGTTCCCACAGAACTGTTCCTGTCCAGAGTATTTGACTTGTATGCAGCTTATCTTGTTGGTTATCTGAGCAACAACAGCCATTTATTTCCAGCAATTTCCTTGCTCATAAAAACAGCCATACGTTTTAGGGAACTGGGTCCATTCTTCCACATAAAGCCAGAAATCATGGTTAGTCTCTAGCCATGGAGTTACCATTTCCCTTATTATTCACTGGTTTAGGAAAGACAGATACACATCATAATTATGGCCCAAGAAGTGGGAGGGAGCTTTTGCTCTTATAATAAAGTTAATTTACTAATGAGTTTAACTATTGCTCTAATGATGAATAGTGAACTTATTCTAATTTGGTGTTACTTGTTTACTAGACAATGACATACATCTTTTATAACCAAAGGGTTCTATTTCCCATCCATTTTGTTGATTGGAAAAAATTCTGGGTGTCAAGTTTGAAATCCTTTCCACCCTTCTCCCCATTCTACCATTTTCCCATGTAATTATAAAATAGTTTATTTTTAATACTCAGGTTCACTCCTGATTCCTCATTACCCATCATCACCCAAGGTTCTCCTGTTTTTCACCTTTTAGAAACATTTTATTTCCCTTATGAATACTTATCTGTATAATAATACAACTTTTAGTTTCACTACTTAATAATATTTACTTCCTCCATAAAACTGTGAGTTCCACAAAGCTACAGATATTCCGTTCATCTCTGCATTGAACCTTCAACACTCGTCAAAGTGCAGGTACATGGGAAGTATTCTATCATTATTTGTTGATGATGGAAAAGCTGGCAAGGAGAAGAGACTTTCCATATATTACAGTAACATGTGAAAACGTCTCACATACAGAATAGGTTTGCTTTCAGGCACTTTGTCTCTCAAAAGAGGAGAGAAAATAGCACTTCATTCAAGTGCTATATTAGCCAAGGCTTTTTGTTTTTTCTCCTAAGCAATAAAGATGATTCAGGATAATTAAAACAAAAGAGAGGAAAGGACGTTTTAGTGGAAAAATTCGGAAGCATTTCATAGGATTGATGAAAGAAAGAAAGAAATAAACCCCTGGACGGCAGGCACGAGAGCAAGTATTTATAGGCCTCATCTTTGGACACTTAGTACAACAGGCCAACAAACCTTTGTCCGTGTGCTTTTCTTTCACGACTTTCACTTGTCAGAGGAGAAAGTATCACTGCCTTTCCTTGCATTAGCAGTCAGTCTACACCGAGACTGGCAAGCTTTGGCTCTCCTAGAGTATAAGCATAACCATTCCTGTATTTTGACCTGTGCCAGAAAAAGGAAAGTTGTGGTAAGAAAGGAGACTGCCCCAGATGACGTCTCTTTTACATAAGGAAAAGGCAAAAGTTTACAATACCCAGCATGCCAGAGCAAGACACTTGGCAAATCCAGGTGTCAACTCCATTAACAAGTATTCTAATTAACTTATTTGCACTTATTATTCTCTATATTGCTTATAGTTATATATAATTTATATTTATATTAGTTGTATAATTTATCTTTTATCATGAAAATTTCACTCATAAAAGTAGAGAAAAAATAATTATAATGTGATTATGACAGCGCTTCAATAGTTACACATACTTTATTATTTTTATATTCTCTGCATTCTAAAATTATATTTATACAGTATTCAAAACTAAATGCTAGATATCTTATATCACCTTATATAAATTCATTATATTCCTATCTGATAATGAATTTCAAAACAAGCTACAGCATCATTATAATATCAGAGTAACAATAATTTCTTCTTCTTTAAGGACTATTGATGTATATCTAGTTATAAGACTTGTCTTCTGTTAGCAAAGAGCTTAGACTTTAGAAGTCATAAAATCCTTATTTAAATAACCAAGATAAACAAAAGGCATAAGACAAGTAGGTTACCAGGAGATCGGAGGAGGAGACACTCAAATACTTTGATACAACAGGGGGGCATATGAATGTACTGTACATACATGTATATTACTGTACAGACAGTTTATTAATCTATTTTACTAAATAAAATAATTTCATTTATGCATTTATTTTGTTTTCAGAGTTTCTACTACAATACCTCTAACTATGAACACAGAGCCTAAGGAAAAAAAAAAGAACGTTTTATAGAAATATTTTTAATTTCTCTCAAAAAGCATTTATTTCCTAGCAATAGAAAAAAGAAAATCATCAGGTTATTATCAAATTAATATTGGTATGAATGTAGATACTTATTTTATTTGTAGGAAACAAGTACAAAAATAATAGATCCTAACATAAAATATAATATGAATGAATGAATGCCCTTAACTGAAAGTTGCTTTTTAAAAATTACAACAGTAATAATTTCAGATTACTTTATTCTTCCACAAAATAAGAACCAGCTAGAGATCATATGTTTGTCATTTCTAATAGTATAGCGATCTTTATTAGTCTTTCACTATTAGAAATATGGAGTCAGTGTAACATCACTTATTATCCACACATTTAATTCACATTCTCATTTACATTAAGCCTATACTAGTCAAAGGAGTTTCTGAACAAGTTTTATCTTGTATGGTAGGGCTGGGTCCATTAAGCACCCAAAATAATGAACATAACTTGTTAATGATAGGTCATTAAATCATTGGGTAGGAAAAAATTTTGCCACATAAACAGGGTTATAGAAGCACAGTGCTGAATAAGACATTTGGTCCGGTTCACATATAACTAAAGGTCATAATTTTCAGTTGCATGTAGTTCCTCAGGTACATTTGCATGTCTGTTCATTTCCAAGAAGTAAACATTTACATCAAATTAAAGTACATTCTTATTCTACAGTAACGATAATGAAACACAAATTGTTTTTATTTCCAAAATCACTTAGAAAGTTAATGCCACCACCAGTCTTAGTCAGAATTCTGACAGAAGTCCAGTGTGGTGGCACGTGCTTGTAATCCCAGCACTTAGGAGGCAGTGGCAGAAGGATTGCCACAAGTTTGAGGATAGCCTGGGCTAGACAGAGAGATCAGGGCCAGCCTGAGCTATAAAGCAAGACCCTGCTACAAAACAAAAGAAACAACAAACAATAAACCAGAATTCAACCAAGATATAGACAAATAAGAAGAGAGTTTAACGAAAGGAATGTTTGGAAAAGTATGGGCAAGGTTAAAGAAATGCTAGTAAACTACACAAACCAAAAGCAATCAGAAGTCATTAGTCATTATCATCTCCATATTTGAAGGGGTGTGTGTGTGTGTGTGTGTGTGTGTGTGTGTGTGTGTGTGTGTGTGTTGGTATATAAAGCACTTCCAGGAAACTGAAAAGTTGTACCTCTAGGTATGGTCAGAAGGAACCATGGAAATAGTGGTAAGACTTTTCAAATTAAGAGTTCCAAGAATAAATACTCTAATTCATTCTCCTGCCCCTCAGATTTCCTTTCTCTGCTTCCTTTTGGCTGAAGTCAAGTGGAAACCAGACAGCAAAGAGTCAGCCAGAGCACAGAAGAGAAGAATGAAGGGTGGGTCTAGAAGATCAAATGAGAATATCCAGCATTTC
>PVIR01033560.1:0-17791 GCA_004026965.1 Petromus typicus
AAAAAAAAAAAATGTTTCAGATGTACCTGTGTGTGTGACATGTGCACACAAAGACACCATCTGAGGCATCTCTGAGAACTGCTCCAGGACCAACAGGAGAGAAGCGGAAGACACCAGTAGGAAAGGGAGACTGGCGAGTCCCATCAAGGAAGCAGATCTCATGCTGCATCCCTTCCAGTCACGCAGAACTACTGCAGGAAAAGCAGAAAGCACGATTACAAACTCAGTCCTTAAGTTGCATAGTGGTCCCTAAGCCTGACTACATATTAGAATCATGTGGGCAGCTTATTAAAAACACATATTTCTAAGGAATGCCCTTAGAAAAATCTAAGTATGAAAGTCGAAGGTGTCCTCAGTAATCATTATCATAATGACTAGCAATTTCAACATCTGCAGTCAACACTGCATTTGGAAATTACTAGCCTAGATTATGAAAGTAATGTTCACTGAGACAAGAAGAGGCTGTATGCTCTAAAACCTTCCTTTGTTGTATTAATGTTCTGAGATGAGATAAAGGTGTGTTGATGGGTATCAGAATGCAGAGTAGAGTACTGGGACAGAGGTGCACCAGGTAATAAACACACCTGTCTGGCCCAAGAGAGAGAAAGGCTGCATGTACAGGAGAAAGTCAGCAAAAACTTTGCAAAGGGGATAGCAGCTTCTAGTTGTCTTTACAAATTGAGAGACAGAGAGAGAGAGAGAGAGAGATACATTTGAGGTAGAAGGGGCTGATTAAACCTTTGAAGAAAGAGCAACTTATGCTTGGGCAGCTTCTTGGAATTGTATGTGTTTTGCCTTTGTACCCTGGCAAGGTAGGAGCCCCTGAAATAGGTATACAGCACTCCTGGCATATTTCAACATGATGGTAGAATAAGGCTGTGTTTATGAAAGGTCTGAAGATCGGATGGTTTAAAGGGGAACTTGGTTGGAGGGATACCAGTTGGAAGGCTGAACCGTGCCAAGATGAGGGGACACAAAGCCTGAGCTAAAGGAGGGTGATGGAGCGGAAGGAAGGGTTAGGATGGGGTTGGGGCAGCAAGTCGGAGAGGGTATAAGCACAAGGTGAGGACCTGCTGTGTGGGCACTGGGGTGGCAAAGAGGTAGGACTGGAATTCTAGCCGGGCCCAGGCCTGGTAGACGGTGTTCCTGGAAAGGCCTACTGTTGCTGCAGATTTTCTTCCTGTTTGGGGGAAAGATTTTCTTTGAAATAGGAGATCAATTGATATAAGTTTGAAAACAAATGACAATATAAAGAACTTTATTTTTGAAATAATTCTTATATTTATAGAAAGAAGAGCATGATTCTTTATAATTTTACTTAGGCTAGATTGGGACCCGTTGAAGCCTTGAGCCTTCAGTATTTAACTTTGGCAAACACATGATGATGTTAAAAACAGTTTAAAAAAAATAATTGTGATAGACTAATAATGCAAGTCCAGGCTCCTTCAGTCCCAGTGGTCAAACTTAAATTTCTTAACACTATGTCTTTCTGTAGTTGCTTTCCAGTAATAAAGTGGATGATGGAATTTTTAAGAAAACATTTTATGGCTCTGCAATAGATGGAGTTTGCCAGTGGGATTTATATAATAACTTTGGAAAAAGCTAAAATAATGTATACAGTGAAACTCTGTGGAAGAAAAAATTATTAAGAATTCCCAGCTGACGTAATGGAATGCCTATAGTTGTAGTCTATACTTTGTTTCACTATCTCTTTAATAATAATTAAAGGCTGCTTTGGCAACCAGAAGTTTTGCATTAAAGCACCTTTTCTAGGGTGCAAAGAATTTTGCTGTTAGCAAAACGTTTTTCCAAATGTGCAAAGTGAAACATTCCAGAGAGAGGCCCCTTTGATCTCAGACTGTAGAGACCGCATGTGGGGAGAGTTGCTTTGGCTGAGTGAAGGGTGTCTCAAGGTCAGAGTCGCCAGGGAAGCCGGGCAGCTGGACCCACAAGCTTAGGCGTGGAGACTTGAGGCTGTGTGCTTTGAAATGCCCTAGTGCCCTAGAGTTGGATTTCGGTCCCCACCACACCGCTTGTCGGCTTTGTGTTCCATGGTAAATAACTTTAACCTCTGAGCTTCACTGTTTTCATCAAGATGAGGGTGATAAACTTACCTCGTGGGAATATGGTGAATACTGTTCAAGGAAATGAGGTATATGTGTTGAGATTGCTTTGTCAATTGGAACGTTATGTAATTCTAATTACTGTACTTTTAGAATTTTCTTGAAATAAAACTATGTTGGAGACTTTTAAGCCATGTCTGTATAGTACCTCACAAGTGTTTTTTCTAGATAGATATCTTTCCTGGTTATTTCCTCTTCACACGAGTAGCTAGCAGCTAGCTTTTAAGGAAGAACAACTGATTTCGAGTCGGCAAACCTTGGGTTTTATAGTATTACTCTAAAAACAATGTTAGAGGGCCGATTTCTTGTCAATTTAGGGTCCACATTTAATGTTAAGGAGGTGTAGATATTCCTTTAGTTAGTATAAGCCTCTCTCCTCCTCCCCAAGACAGTAGCATCACACAGAGCATATACACCTGGTTCTTCAAAGTCCCCTGTATTGTCAAGTAAAATTTACATTATTACCTGTCAGGAGATTAAATAGTAACAAGAACATCTTAATTTGTGACAGTGGTAAGCTTTTCAAGTTGGTGAGGGTAACACTTAAAGAATAGGGGTACCAACCATTTTGATTAGTCCTTTGAAAATTCAGCTTTTATGTCTATCAAAGTGAGAATTATTCCAAGAGAAAAAGTTCCGTCCAATTTCTAAGTAGTCAGAAAATCATGAATTAATATAGATTGAATGCGTGATAAGTTACAAAACTTGTATACAAAATGACAAATACAGCCATCCTATGTGGTTGCTGACTGTATTACATTTTAATCTTATAAACTTCATAAATCAAGGCAAGGTATAGACATGAAGTCACATTGCTTATCTTGCTGACATTGAACTTCTGAAGTCTGAATTTTACATTAGAAAATGTCAAAGTGTGTGTTATAGTTCTGCTTCTGAATTAAACTAGCTTCCTCCTTCTTGATTTCTAAGAATCTTCAGCCAGTCACCAAAACTTGCCCATATCTTCCTCTGTCCCTAAAGATTCATGATGTTTTTAGGTTCTTAAGCTTCTGAAACTGCTGGTGATCTCGGTTTTAAACATGGCAGATAAATGTGTATAATATTTTGAGCAGCGCGTTCTAATTGCCAGAAATGCCTAAGTTGCACTTGTTCCTTCATGAGCCAATTATTTACTAGGTCCGTTTTATGTAGAAGGCATGACCCTGGCTCGCATGCAGCATATTAAAGTCTTCACCGTACTTTTAAGGAGTTGGCCCTGGACAGAACTGAAATGCAAAGAAACAAATTAAGAGTAATACAGCTGAAGTGGGAAATACTTGTGAGATTCTCAAAAAGCCCCCCTTTTTCTTTTCCTTCTGTGTTGATGATGACAAGGCCACTTGGCCTCAATAGTTCGCTGAGGTTCAGGGGTCTCAACAAGTAGTTGTCCTTACAGTTCTGGCGCAAAGTAAAGCCAGCCAAGGTCGGGGCATGGGAAAAGACCCGGGGAACTGTGAGCTGGCTTTGAAGAGTCCCCTCCCTCAGAAGAGGCAACACAGGTAGGCTGAATCCCCCCAAAAGGAGCTGAGAAGACACGTGTGACATGTATATCGCTAGAGAGGCTTGGCCCCACACTCCAGACTCACAGAGCGGAAGCAGTTAAAGCACATTGTACAAAGAACTGTGGCACAGGGAGCCACTAATATGATTCTGAGAACGGGGGGAGCATTTCTAGACTCCCCCAGGAGCCAGTCCCGAATGCCTGCCAAAACTCACCCAGGAACCAGAGTTTTCACAGGACAGGAGTCTCCTGAAGTATTAGCTACTTTCTGTAAGTCATCAAAAAATACCAAACACAGTAATGGAAATCTAGGTTCCAGAGTACTTAATGTAAGAAGGCTTCCCTAGATAAGTCCTCTTAGAGGACCAAAGGAGGCATAATTCTGGATTACATTCTATTCATCTACTTATTTTCCTGCCCACAAAGAACAGGGGACCCTTAAGTTACAATCAGCCAGACATGAAGACAACTTGGGTTATTTAGGTTAATGGAAGATTCCTCTTCCTCTTGTTATCTATAGGGTATACCAAGGTAGATCTCAGCAGCATTGAATTACAACCCACTTGAGTTACAACCAGCCCTCGGGATTTGTAAATCAAGAATCCATTGTATTTGGTGAGTTCTGAAAATAGGAGTGAACAGATGGATTCGTATTTACTTAAATCTACCAGAATGGATTTTCCTTAGATCTTCACAGATGAGACTGAGTAACTGTTTATGCCCATCAATGGATGAGCGCTGGGCGAGTGAAGCAGCCAAACTGGATCCCGCCCTGCGGTGGTTCACTCTGGACACGGCCTGCTTCCTGAACCCTGGCCCAGTAACACAGAGCTCAGAAGTGGTTTGGACTTCCTGTCAAATACAAGAGCCACGGCACTCCAGAGCAGCAGTCCCTTTGCAGCTGAGAGCACAGTAGCCTGAGAAAGAGCTCCGGGCTCCATCATATGCTTCTCTACCTGGAACCTCAGCCCCAGCTCTCAGGAACTGAGAGTGCTCAGAGTCATTGTCCCTGAGTTTAAAGCTGTTGCAATAAATGCTAGATCCTCAGAGCAATGAAAGAAATCTCACTACAGTCCAAGAAACTGGCTAGAGGAATCATAGTGGTGTCCAGCAGCACAGCTGCACAGGCGCGGCCAGCACTGGCTCCACGAGGCCTATTGTTTCAGACTGGAGGCCTGCTCTTTGTGGAGATCCTTCTAATTTGACTAGGGAGAAGCTGCACTCCTAGACAATGCCACTTCACAAATTCCTCACCACTGCTGCCTGACAGCATCTCCCGCAGATCAGATATCCTCCTAGACCCTGTCATGGGCTTCTTCACCAGCAGGTGACACTGAGAAAAAAAGTTTCTGTTTCAAAGTTGGAAGCTGGCCAGATCCTCTCTCCCCCTACACCCCTGCCAGTGGTATGCAGCCAGAGACGGGGACCTTTCCAAGTAGACACCCCTTCACTGAGACAGGTGGGTGATAGTACTTCCCAGGATGAAGCCAGGTTTCATTGGCACGGCATCCATGCCTCCTGGTATGCGCTGACACGTAGGCAGACGCAGGAGGGTTGTGTGCCCTGTCCTTGGATGTTGGAGGATCCTGAAGAAATTCCTGTACCTCTCGATCATGGGCTCCGAGTCCTCGGCCTCTTTCTTTTCCTATCATGTCTTCTCTCATGAAATCACAGGACCAGTCTGGAGAGGACTATTGCTGGTATGGTTCTTTGCTGCACACTCGGCTCACTGGCTACTGTGCTCCCCGGGTGCTAGTTTCTTCTTGTCTTTGTTTTTGCTAACAAATGTCAAAAAGTTAAGAAGAGATCAAGGGACAACTAATTAAACCAGGCCCTGCTGCATGTGATAGTAGGTACTCTATTTAAAAATGTAAAATGTAAAAGTCCCTCTGGCACGTTAACTGCTCTTCTCCTTCTAGTCTCCGCGGTTTAGCCTTCATCTTGCTACAGGGTTGAGATTAATTTTTGCCCTACTGCTGCTGAACTGGCACCATTCCCTGGTCAGAGTTGTTCCCAGTGAGGGAATCCAAGTTACCTCTCCTGTTAGTTCTTCACATAACCTGGAGAAGCAAGTTGGGTTCTCAAGGGTGGTACTGCACAAGAATTCTTAATCACAACTACTGTTTGGTGTAGAAGGGAGAAAAGCCAAGTTCCATGTTAGGAAGTCGTATTGGTGATTCTGTGAAGTCACTCACATTTTTATTGATTATGATGAAAAGGTTATTAATACTTGGCTTGAGTTCCTCTGGTTCATCCTGATTTTGAAGCAACAGGTATGTTTTTATGTAGATGCCTTATATTTTTCCCATAACTTGAAGGGTGAACAGCTGCTCTCAGCCCTCACCAGAAGGGGAGGCAGGAGATTAGAGTATGCCTCGTGTGGAGGAAGGTGCCCCGGGAGCTGGGAGCCGGGAGGTGCCTTTAGTCTCACCGCTGGTTTAGCCTCCGAGGGAGTTCCTGAAGCTCTAGTTCTTGGCACTCCTCCCTTCCTTGTGTACAGTGAGTCTTAGCTAAGAGATGTTTCAGCAGCGACGGAAAACGCCTGGAAGAGGAGTGGTGATGTAAGCGTGACTGCCTCTGTCCCAAGTGCTGCTCAGAGCCAGGCCTCCAGGGCGACGTGGCAGCACGAGGCTCATGCTGGCGCCTTCCCATCTCCTCTCTAACATCTGTGTCACTGCTTCGTCCTGTGAAACTTGGGAGTGAGGAGCAATTTTGTGTGCTTTCTTAAGATGTAGCCCCTTTTCAACTGGCTCTGACAGTTACACACGGTCAGTAAACCCTCACCGGCACCTTCTGTGGGCTGACCTTCCCCGCTGCTTGGCATCTGCATCTGTTGAGCCCTTACCCTAACCGAGGAAGTAGGCGCATCTGAGGGAGCCGAGATCCAGGGAGGCTGGGTCGCTCGCAAGGGTCTCGCAGCTACCGAGAGGCAGAGCTGAGACTTAGGACAGGGAAAGCGTAGCTTCTGTGCGCTTATTTCCCACACCATGTTGCCTCTGTATAGAGGAGAACGAATGAGGCCACAGTGGGGCCACCACTGTCACCGCCTCCCGAGTCACCAGGCCAGTGTCTGGGCTCCAGTGCATAAAGAAGCAGTGCTAAGAGCCCCCAGACTTTGCACTGAAGTGGGCTTGAGTTCAAATTCTCAGCTTCTCTGAGAATCAAATTTTTAGTACATGGAAGTGGTGAGTGAGCAGTGGGTACTTCCCACGGTTCTGAAGATGAGATGAGCACCAGTCCGGGCTGTGCACTCCGCGGGACTCCACACATCCGCTGGGATGAGGAGGACCAAGGTCTGAAGGGTGCAGTGTCTCCCCAGCCTGACTGGGCAGCTCGGAGCAGGGGCAGCACAACTGGCTGATTAAGCTCACAGCCACGTTTGCTCACGGTCTGCTCTCTGCTCCCCGCGAAGGAAGAGGAGTCCGAGCCGCAGCCCCAACCCACCTGCGTGTGGCTCACAGAGGGTGTGGTTGGAGAAACTGAGGGGCCCCGGCACTTGTGAACATGGGAAGACTGGCCGCGAAGAAGGGTTTCAGAGTGGCTTCGTATCTTCTCTCCTCCTGGACTGTCTTTCTTCCAGGCACTAACTTTTGCTTCGCTCTGCTCATGGCAGGTGAGGCTAAGCTTCCTTAGCAGTGAACCTCAGAGCAGCTTTTGCCCATTCCGCTCGGTGGAGTCAGGGGCATCCCCCTGGCCCGAGCCCCCCGGGTCAAGAACAGGCATGTGCGAGCCGCAGAGGTGGCCCTGTGCCTGCCTGGCGTCTGCTCAGGATGATGTTTGCTGCTGGTTTTGTTGAACAGACCCTTCATACTGTGAATCCTCAAGTGCGAATCACCTTTTGCTTCCTTTATCATCTGAAATAAGGGCTGTACTGGTGCTTGAATAATTCTTTCAATGACAACATTAAACAGACTCATTATACATGGCAGAAGAGTGAAAATCATTTGCACAAAGCCACATTTCCTTCATAAAATTTTAAAAAGAGTGAGGGAACTGCCGTTGAGGAAAGAGTTTTGTTTCTGTAGGAAAGCAAGGTTAGAGATGAAATGTTCGAAGACTTTGGAAAGGTTTCTGTGGTTTCGCAGCGGAGTACAGCTTTCCTGGGAAAGACGGCGCGATCTGGATCTGGGTTTTGTGGCACTTTCTTACTATCGTCAGCACAGGTGAATGGGAGAACTCTCTTCTGATGTCGAAGGTCACAGCTCACCAGAGTGACCAGGTACTTGGAGATGGTGTTTTTGTGAAGGCCACGGACACCTCTTAGCACATCATAGTGCCAAGTAGCTCCTTACAGCTAAACTTACAGGTTTGCTAGGGAAGGCATCGAGACTCTCCTTCTCCTGCTCCGATGTCCTCTCTTTCTGCACTTTTCTTACTCCCCGTGTGCTTTTCCATTATTTACTTGTATTTTTAATTGAATTAAAAGTAATGTTTGCAAATATGTTAGCTGTTTACAAGCAGAGAATTTTAAAACTTTATCTTAAGTGAGAGTTAAGACGTAGAGCTATCAAATATCCTATGCAGAGTCACCCTGCTGATTCTGATACCTGGAATCCTTTAGGTCAGTACTCCAAGGATGCCAGGCGGGTGTGACTCCACGTGTCAAGCATGGGGTTGGGGGAGGGGAGGAAGTCACAGTGAAATCAGCTGTGATTCAGCAGGATACAGATGGCGCCCTCTCCTAGTGCCCTCAGAGGACACTCCTGGTGAAGGAGGTGTGAGCAGGCTGTGTGTGTGGCCCCAGAGCTCTGTTATTTGTGTAGGACTCCATGGCCCTGGCAGCTAAAGGACTGACACAGCTGGCAGGTATATTTTTATGTCACAAGTAGACTGTTGAAGGGAGTTGGACTCTCTAGAAGAGTGTTCTAGATAAATAATAAATAATTTATGCACAATTATATTATGCACAATATATATTATATAAACAATTATATTTATGCACAATAAATATTATGCACAATTATTGCCACCATTTGTTTGCTTTACAAACTAAAATCATTCAGTTACCTTGCTAGTGTTAATTAAGCTGTGAATAACCAGAAATATTATACAACTATGTTGTCATTACTGCATCCTGGGAACAAGCACCAGGAGTGTGCTGTCTGCAGGGTGTTTACTAAAGGGATATTGTAGACAGCTTGATCTCCAGGAACCTCATTTATAAAGAAACCTGGACTTAGAAGACTTTCATTTTGAAATCTGTATACGTTTTTATATTATTGAAAAAGAGTTACAAGATCTACTCCTATATTCACGTGTGAAAGCATGACATTTATTGTGTAGACTATTTTGTAGCAGTTTTATTTGAATATAAAGTCAACTCATTGCCCCCCATTTCTATGAGTTACAACCTTTTCACCTTTTCTTCTCTTCCCTTGGAGAAAGGGATATCTATTGAGAGAAAGTTCTTATGTATGAATTATTTACAGCTTATAGCACATGTTTTTTTATGTTCTTTATTGCTAAATTTAATACCACAGTATGTCTTAATTTATAAGACAATACAGTCCTGTGTTCAAATTCCAGCCCTAGTATTGGAAAAACATACCCTCTGAAACTTAGTTCTAACAGTACAAAGATAATTATACTAAATTTATCTTGTTGAGTTGTAAGAACTTGATTCTAAATCTACTCTGAGACTGATTTTTGATATGAACCACAAATGTGATAGTCTTGACCAGAGTGATGGCTACAGCTCGATAGAAAGAGATAGTGGGACTTTCAGTTAATCAGGAGAAAAGGGGCAGCGACTAGGAAGATGTTGGAAGGTGAGCAAGGAGGGTCAGGTGATTGTCCAACTCCTATTGGACATATTCTTGGTTTTCATCTGTTTATTCATTGTTTGGAACTAAGTTACATCTATTATCTTCATTGCTGAAAACAGGCATAATTCAGAGGGAGTCCCTCCGCCTTCTCAGTGTTAACATGGGTAAAGGTCCTCGAGAAGCAGACACCCTCAGCCCTTGGTGAGATGTTTTCTCGTCACTGAGGATGCAGTGAGACTTCCCATGGCGTCTCACATACAGAATGAAACTCAGTTGTTAACTTGTGACTGATTCATTCCTTTCTCCCCCCAAAAACCAAAGTAACCACATTATTTGTTATGTAGACACTGTTCCATTGCATTGATTGGACTTCCACAAAGTGGGCATGAAAATTAATGTAGACAAATTGTAGACAATTTGTATGTTATTATACGTTATTTATATATGATTAACTTTTGCAAAAAAAGTGTATCTCAGTATTCTCTACAGACACACAGCAGGGACTTTACATCTCCTTAGGGCAAATACTACCTTCTCTTTGGCATTTCAGGAAGCTGTGACCTACCCTTCTCTTTTTCCTGACAGATTGTAAGTTGTGAAAGCTCTTCATCTTCGTGTCACCTTCTCGGCCACCCAGCATATCTATTACCAGATATCTGGCTTTAAAAGTTTTAAAAATTTAGAAACATAGCAAGGATGGGAAGCCTAACATAATTTTACATTTTAAAAATAAAGTTGTGTAAGTGAAAGGAGTGGACTTTGAGGAACTGAAAGGAACGAAGTTCACATTTTTTCATGCCTATGTAACACAAACAAATGGAACATCTTATTTTCAGTTTGAATTTGAAAAACAATGTTTATGTAACATTCAGTCACCTACACTTCACTGATAGCCATACTAAAAGAAAAAAAAGATGATTAGCAGAGTACAGGAATTTATTTGGGAATTGTAAAACAGAAATGTCTCTTAGAGTCACGATCAGATGGTAAAGTTAAACCAAGTGGGAATCTGCAAAAATATAATTAAAATCTGCAGCATCTATGAAGAATAAGCAAAATATTGGAAGGATACATAAATTCTGTTGAGGAAAGATAAGTAGGAGCAACTTATAAAATGACAAGAAATCTTACCTTTAATAATAAATTTTTACTTTTCATTTCTCCCAGGGTGTTGATAACAGTTGATGATTAGGTTCCATGCAATGAGGCTATAAAAATTAATAGTCAGAACCTTCAAATGACTCATTAGCTAATCCTTCATTATTATCCATTTTGTAATGGGTGACACATTTAACACATTTAATAATATACTCAGGGGCACATTTAATGAAGTGATTTTGGTGAAGCAATTTGAAAAATATGCAAATATTTTTATCAGTGTTAAATTTGCTGAAATTCTAGTTGATTAAACATAAGATAGAATCTGACTCTATAAGTACTATATGTGCATATTATAGACCTTTACCTCATCTATTCTTACTTCAGTTTAATCTCCAAGAGGAAAAAGTTTTAAAGACTTATCTCACCGAAGTTTTTGTTTTATAATTCTTAGCTGGCATGGTCTCCAGTAGACAGTGTTTGTGGAGCCCTCTGAGTATTTAAGTGTCTTATGACAAAGAGAAATAGATTAAGCACTGATTCGTCAAACTTGGGTGACTAGATTTCTGGCTAGGATGCTCCTAGCCTAGAGTTAGGACATTGTAAATGAGAGGCCAGACTCTTCTTTGTAGGAACTCATGGTCTGGGAGGAAGCTAGCCTTGCCAGGATACAGCTTAACTGAGTGGGCATGAACAACAAATGACTAAGGTGGCAAGCAAGTTCGGGGAAATGTGAAGGCAGAGTACGAGATACTTGTGTGTCTGGACAGCCCCAAGCCATCTAGGGTTCTGGGAGTGGTGAGAACGTAAAGGAAGGATTCAGGATAAACGAGGAGGCCCTTGGAGGCCTTCAGAAGGAGGGAGGTGTATTATAAGCCATAGGACCGGACCTCTGAGGGTGTTCGTGGGACCACAGCATTAGCACCACCAGGGAGGACATCAGAAAGGCAGACTGAGCCTCAGCACAGATCCTGTAAATCAGAAGTGACATGTGAGACCCCAGTTGCCCTGTGTGTACCTGAAAATTTGACAGACAGCGCAGGTAGAAGATGATGAACTGTTGAAGCATGTCATGTCAGAGAGACGATTAGAAGTGTTTTTGATCCGCTGACTCTAGCAGCAAAGTGTTGGGCTAAAGAAGAGATAAAATTATAAATAGGGAGATACCAGAAAGAGGGCCGTGGTGGTCTGGAGAGAGGTGGATGAACCCAAGGGTGGAGCAGTCAAGTAGGGCCTCTCTCTCTCTCTCTTTCTCTCTCTGTCTGTCTGTCTGACTCTCCCCCCTCCCTCTAAGAACATACAGGAAGAGTGAGGAATGCTGGCGCAGCGTCCCTCGGGACAGCAGAGGAGGTGGTCAGAGCACAGGTAGAAGACGCCTGCTGTTGCCCGAGGAGAAGTGTGTCAGCGCCTGAGAGCCCAGCTGAAGCCCACGTGCAGGGCCGGGACGTCTGACAGTGGCAGCGATTTTAGGGTACTCACCTCCAGGAACCTGGTCTTCTCTGTGGAGTGAAAGGCAGCAACACCAGCACAGGAGGAAAGGGGCTGTTAGAATGGGGGCCCCAAACCAGAATGAGGAAAGACGCTCACTAGGAAATGCGAAGTAGGTGCAGACTCTTAAAACCATCCAACCCAGATTCTTTTCTGCCGAGCAGTTGTAGTCGTTTCTGCATTATATGGGTCCACTTATTTAAGAAGTAAGTAGATTGTGTTTCAACTCTGTATCATCTATGACTCTAATATAGGTTAAAAAAGACTATTATTCAGATGCTCAAGACCAGACAGTGTTCCAAAAAATGTTAAAAACAAATACAACTGTGAGATAGGGAAAGTGCACGTTTATTTTATGCCTGCTATTATAGATAAGGCGGGGGAAATAATAGAAATACCACTGGTAAAGTAATCCGCACGTTGTCAGAGTTGGAAAGTCTGAGAATTCGTCTGAGTGATTCAGCTCCCAGGTCACTGCCTCCAGGGCCAAGGTCTTCCTTATCTACTAAAGAACCAGCCCCGTGTTCAAGACTCGTGCTTCATTTGAATCTTTAGACATTTATCCTTTTTAAATCAGGGTAAAAAGCTGATTTATACTTTGTTAAAGCCGGATATTCAGTTCTGAGAATAAAAGCACATACCCCAATTTCATAGTATTGTTCTTGGCTTTGCGGGACAGCCAGTGGGGAAGGGCCCCCCTTGTTATCTTTACAGCCTTCCGGGGAAGGTAAGACAAGTTCCCAAATAACTACAAGACAGATGAAAATGCACACCATCAGAGAAGTAATAATGCGCCATGCTTTTGTTTAAAAATGAGGTGCCAGGAGTCGTATCTCAATAAATTATGACACATGTCTCCTACACCCCCTTCCCAGTGTTATTTACATTGGAATATCTACATGCTTCTCTAGCCAAGTGAGTCAGTCAAGATGGAAATACTAATTAAGTGGACATTCTGTGCTAGTTCATAATGTGAAAAATAATCCTTATATTAATGCGTCTACCAAACTCTGTACTTTATAGTTTACAAATCAGTTTTCATAATTATTACAACTTTATAAGTAGAAGTTTTTATAAGTTGGAATGTAAGTATTATTGCTCTTTTTCACTTACACGTGAAGGATCTAAGATTTACTTTAATCACTAATTTACCCAAATCTCACGCAGCGAGCTGGACTCTAAGGCTTCATTTGATACGTGACTCTGGATCTATGACTCTCATAGTCGATGTCAGAGCCGGACCACTGAGGACTGCGAGGAGGACGGTAACGGTGCTCGGAGTGCTTAGCAGTGATCCTGAGCAAGCCTCTGGCTGCGTTTCAGTGAAGGAAGCTAGAAGGACGGTGCTCTAGGCAGAGTGGAGGGCAAGGATACCGGAAATTCAGAATACACGTGTGGGAGGGTTTCATATAGAATTTGCAAGTCAACAGGAGATGGCTGTCTCCCCGAGAGCTGAAAAACAGGGGAGAAAAGGTGCCCCCAAATAAGAGCCCTGGAGTTGGGTGCAGTGTGGGTGAGAGGCACGGAGGAGCCGGGGTGAGGAGTGCGGGAAGGGGAAGAAAGTTAGGGTGCAGAAGTCTTGCTGAACCGGAGCGAGCAGAGCAGCATGCCAGAAGCCAACCGAGGGGCGCATGCGTGATGCCCGGGACGGCGGCGAGGCAATGCTGGACTCTGAAGACGTCTCCCACGCATCTCCTTTGCCCCCTTTCTCAGGCAAAATGTCCTTGCCTAGCATCTGCTTGTTATATGCTTCCTAGATGGGCGTGTCATGCTTTCTTTAGGCATTGCTGGTTGATCAGCTATCTTTACAGTTTTTCATTTAAAACTGAACATTATGATCTATGGAGCACATGGTAGGAAAAATGTATATTTTCAGTAGCATCCCACATTTATATTAGTCATGTTCGCTGTTGGTTCACTGAGCTGGCAAATGTAACATTAGCTCTCCAAATATAACATTAGCGCTGTTCACGTGTCACCTCCATCCTGGACTTGCCAACTATTTGAGGAGATAGTGCAAATGAGGGACAGGGACACAGTAGCCTTGGTCCCAAACAGCACAGGCTTGGCATTGGAAATCTACATATCACTCTGTACACTGGCATGCTTTAGATGTATGTACTCATTCTCCCTCTCTCTGGCTCTGAAGAGAACTGGACGGGATAATTTTTTTTTTTTTTTTTGAGACAGGGTCTCACTTTGTAATTCAGGCTGGCCCTGAGCTCAGCCTCAAACTCACATCACAGAAATCCTCCTGCCTCTGCCTCCCGAGTGCTGGGATTACTGGTGTGAGCCACCACGCCCAGCACTGTGGTATGTGGTACTGGTTGCTGCTGATGTGAGTCTCCACGCCCAGTATTGTATATGGTTACCGGGGATCGAACCCAGGCCCTTGTGCTTGCAAGACAGGCTCTGGAACCACTGAACTAAATCCCCAGCCTGTACGGGATAATTTCTAAGCCTCTGTCTGGCATTAAGAATTCTGCAATTAATAACTGATAACAAATATCCTCATTAATTTATTCCTGAGATATTTATAGAGTTCAGTTCCATGTTCATCACTGGGTGGCTTTCAGAATACAGCAGTAAGGAAGGAGGGGATGGCCTGCATGGAGCGAAGGCCTTATGCTGACAAATACATGGCTAAATATAGGTGCACAATGAGTGAAGAGCAACGACCAAAAACCTGGAGAGTGTCCCACGATCATTTCCCACCAAGAGCGCTGAAGGCAGTGATTTTTAAGGACTTTCAAAATACTGAATGCAGGATAAATCTTTACATTTGAAGTTATAGCAAGAAGTAACCTCTTTATCTTGTTTCACAGCTATTGAGCTTTTGTGGAATAATATGGTGAGTAAGAGACAGATGTGTCCTTGAGCTTTTTCCAGAGACCTAGTACTTAGAAGAATCACAGGAATCATAGTGAGGAAGAGGGCACTAATAACTGCTCCATCTACAGTACGACAGCATCATGACTTGCTTGGATTTTATCTTCTCCAAATGTAACATTAGTGAAGCAAATAAGACAGCCCTAGCATAGGGCAATTTTGAAATTTATTGAATAAGGTACAAAATCAGAGGGGCTTTCTAGAAAAGCACTCTTCACTGTTAACTAAAGATCAGCATCTATGATTTTAAAATTCCTTTACTCAACAGGTGTGGAGAACATACAACAAAACACTTCGGTCATGTGTTTTTCAAAGCAAACATGGGCTGTGCAGATGAATTTCTCTTTATACTCTCCAGCACGCTCTAACACAGGTTTTAGTTACCTATTATTGTGTAGTAAACCAACCCCAAGCCTAGTGGTTTAAAATACCTACTATTACTACTCTTGTAGTTATTTGAACTGACAGGGACTCAGTTAGATGATTCTTCTGGTCCATGTGACAACAGCTAAAGTTTCTGTCCTTTAAAAGCTTTATTGGATTATAGTGTCGATGACTGAGTGACATATGTGGTGGGTGAGGGAGGGAGAAAAGGAGAAGACTCTAGTCACACGGGACAACTCCGTCTCTAGATGGGCAGCTTTCACACACTTCTCCCGTAGAGCCTCTCATTTGACCACTTCACACACACACACACACACACACACACACACACACACACACACAGATGTGTGTGTGCATGCACGCCTGCACCTTTAAAGCATTTTCCTTTTCACACAAGATTGTACTTCCATACCAGGAATAGCATATTCCTATAAATGGGTGATGAAATGATACAATACACATATATTCAACATTCCATTCTCTTCTCTCCAAGAAAGAAATACATGAGCTGAATTTCAGAGATAACTTGTGAGGTGAGAAAGTTTTGATGAACAACTATGATCTATATGAAAGACAAGAATGGCAGAAATGGGTGTGGAAGAGAGAGTGGACATTTAAGAATGTTTGCTATGTGTTAAGGAGAAACCTTCCCCTTCCTCCGGTGTTTTCCTGAGATGCTGAGTAAATATTTAAAATTCTTTAGTTACATGAACAATGTAAATATTGATATACTTTCCCCTGACTTCATATATTTGCCTTTAGAAATGAGGGCCCGGGGTGTGTGTCGGCGGTGACGGCGGTGCTGGGGCTCTCTCCAAGGGACACACTCTTACTGCTTCCACACACAGAGTTACACTCCAGACAGGGTGCTTATTTTGTAAAGACTTTCATTAGTACCTGTTTGGAGTAAATAACCCTCCATTCACCTCAGGGAGGGAGTCTGTGAACACAATATGTCTGGATTCTTTTTAATCCCACCCTCCATCTCGAGATCACTCCCGCGTTGTCCTCTTTCTGTCTGTGGCACAGAATGGCTGCCCTCCTGTGGGCAGTCAGTGCCTGCACACTACATGGTCGGGTTTTTTCTGTGCCTTGGCTCCCCGTTGTTGTTGAAGGAGGAATCTATTTACCTGGGCCAAACCATTTCCTCCTAGTTTCTTCCTCTGAAATGCGGGCCCATGCTGATGACACTCCAGGCAGGATACGACAGATTTCGAGAGTCTGTAAAGCCATGAAAGCTAACACGTTCATAAAATGGTTAACCTTATCACCTTGACTCGTGTGTCGTGGAAGCAACGGAGCTAACCGGGCACAGTGATCTGTTGTGTGTCTGACTTTGAGTGCAAGGACAAGGGGAAATGCTAGCGGGTTCAGAGCCAGATAAAGGCGTTCTGGGTGGGAGGTGTGGAGACGAGGGGTCTCTCATCCAGCAGTAGCCATGATTTCATTATCCTGGAGAAAACTGAAGTAGGCTACTATGGCAGAGAGATTAAAGAAAAAGCTTTAAAAGGTGTTTCTACATTTCCTTCAAAAAATGGAGAAGGCAGGTAGGGATGGTAAATTAAAAACATTGGGTCTAGTCCATCAGTTCTTGGATCATAAAGAAGATGTCAGATTAGGTCCTCCCAGAAGCGGCTGAAAAGACACAATTAGAAATGCAAGAGACTTATTGGGAGGAAAGACAAGGGAGACCGAGGCTGCTGGGAAGCCGTTTTTCCGCAGGAGGTAATCTCATCTGTGAAGGAGGGAGGAAAGATGGAAGAAAGTTGAGAAACCCAAAATATAAATAAGTGAAAGAGGAAAAATAAGAAACAACAATAGGAAACAGGGCGGCAGGTACTTTGGAGATGAGGGAGGTGGGCAGGTTGGTAGGGAGAGGGGGTTAAAAAGTGATCTTAAAAATACATGTATCAAATCTAAATACCAGTGGGACAGAAAAGGCCTCAGTCACAGTGCGATGCTACGAAAGCTCAGCAAGGTGAGGGGCTCCTGGCCGAGCCGTCCGCAGAGGGGCCTCCCAGGAGGCACAACATACATGCTCTGCTGTGCGTAGTCGTCGGAGCGTCCAGGGGAAACGCCCTTGGTTCAAAGGAGGCATTAGCTTCAGAGTCCGGCTCAGGGTGAGCAGCAGGCGGGTTGAATGAAGGAAGAAAGAAGTTCCTGGCCAAAGTCACCCAACACATGAGTGGTGTCCTGATGTCTACCTCCTAGGAGCTGACCAAATCACTTCATAAAAACCACAGTGATAACACTGATTATAGAAACATTTACCAGAAAGCTACCCCTGAACGGTGACTTCTTCTGCTCCATGTGCATGCGCAGACCTCGCTGGCCCCCACTGTATTTTCTGAAGCACTGTGTTGGTAGAACTGTTTGGAAACTTTACCCTGCTCCCTTCTCGACAGGAGTTGGAAGCAGCGGGTTTTTCAGAGTTTGGGAGAATAAAATAGAAGCACTTAGCTGTAAATTTTGGGAAAGTTGCTATATTTCTTGAGTTATTTGGCTGTTTGACATCTCACATACGTCAGGGAAGACCTTTTGGA
>PVIR01033561.1:0-17823 GCA_004026965.1 Petromus typicus
ACTGGGTGTGGAGACCCACACCCAGCAGCAACCAGTACCACATACCACAGTGCCGGGCGTGGTGGCTCACGCCTGTAATCCCAGCACTTGGGAGGCAGAGGCAGGAGGATTGTGATGTGAGTTTGAGGCTGAGCTCAGGGCCAGCCTGAACCACAAAGCGAGACCCTGTCTCAAAAAACCTAAAAAAAAAAAAAAAAACAACACTCCGATGACAGTTGGTCCTGTCTAGTCCTGTGGGCGTAATCTTGCCAATGAGCACCCCTCGGCTTCGTCCTGTGGGCCTCAGACTCAGGTGACTTGTATACGCCTGCTTAGATCTGTTGGATTCCGGTCTAACATTCACGGGTGTGTTATGGGCGCTGTGCTACTGCTGTGTCCCAGCGCTGGAGATGATCCTGGCACCACACGTGCTGGGTCAAACGCTGTACCACCCAGCTCCACCCCAGCCCACGTGTGCACAGTGTATTACGGGTTCTTAGGGGAGGCCCACAGGTAAATGACAACCAAATAACTCTCCTACAAAGTATTTATAGTAGGCAAGATTAAGACATAAAATGAGGATGTTTCACTGTGAATTTGGGGGGAGAAAAGGCTCCAAAGTGCCAGCAAGGAGCGCTGCTCTCTTTAGCAGGACCTGCAGGAGGCGGTCGGCCTGGATCTGTCCTTGTCTGCCCCTGGCCAGCAGAGTCCTGATTCTAACTCAGTCCCTGCTGGCTGACCCCACCTGTCAGACATTCCCTCTCTGCGGAGACGACAGACTCAGTGACTCTCTCCAGATGGTGGACCTGCCCAGGACAGAACTCATCTCCAACCTCACCGCGAAGGGACAGCCCATAGAGAATAGCGCGGCTTTGCGTTACGTTCTAAATTGTTAGTTCTTTTCTGATCATCAAGTGATATATACAGCATAGGATGGCCTGGCTTCCATCCCTAGCACTGCAAAAAATAAAACAAAAAGTAATCTATGTTCCTGAAAAGTAAAGACTAAAGTAAGAGTTAAAGTCAGGAATAGTAAAGCTATACCTGAACGCTATAGTAGAAAAGGCAGCTCCCTATCATAATCGCAGTGTTTTAATTCTGTTTAAATCACAGAATTTTAACCATAATCAGTGTCAGTTGCCACATAACTAAGTCAGCCTGAAATGCCTGTCAGTAAGTGATCCTACCAAAGTGGTTCTGCTGTTCCCACCCAGAGCCGACTGGAGCAGCTTGGTCAGGACCGAGTCGCGGTAGGGAATGTGCAAGACTTTCTTCCCCAAGGCGGCATCTGCCAGGGCGCTGGACAAAAAGGAAACGAACAGTAGTTCAGAAGAGGGAGCCAGGAAGATACTTGCTCCGCAGGGATGACTCAGCAACAACCCACAAGTCCCCCTGGACCCCCTAAACCTGACAATGACATGGGAGAGCGAGACCCTTCCACGCAGAGACCCCAGAGCAGGGGAGGGAGGCAGATGGGCCACTGGAGCCTGGACAGCGCCGAAGACCCCGCTTCACACAAGCACAGCAAAGCAAACACCACAGAATGAAGCCAGAGGCGCTGTTGGCCTTGCAGAGACTAAAGAAAAGGAGGAAGAAATCTGATTTGTAAGTTACTATAAGCACAAGGAGGGAAAAAAAATCCATAAAATTAAGAAAACTAAGATGACAAACTAGTTTCTTTTGGGGGAAGCACCAACTGGGAGGGGTGTAAAGGAAATTCAGGTCTTGGAAATGTTTTATATTTTGATCTGGGTGAGAAAAAGAGATAGAGGTAGAGGTAACAGACATAGTGATGAGAGAGAAACATTTATTTAAATAAGTATTTAAGAATTGTGAGTTATATTCTTTCCCCAGCACCACACATACATTAAAAAAAAAAATTTAAAAAGGAAAACCACTAAAGCAGTAATAGTCACAGCTGATAAAACAAGAAAGGAGGAGGAACAAGGGAAGAAAACTTAAAATTCAATGTGGTGAATACCTGCCAGGGTCAGGTATGAACAGGAGCTTGCACCAGCTAACTCTTGGGCCGGGAGATGATTTTCTTAGTGCTATATTATTAATATTAATTAGTTTAAAATGAAATGCAATAAGAGAGCCAGGCATGAACTGATGATGACACTGAGCATAAATCAAGGGTTATAATTAATGTAATTTTAAATTTTACTTATTTTAAGAAGCCAGGGTCTCACACGTACTAAGTACATGTTCTCCATGAGCCACATCTCTTTTGTATATGGGAGGTCTTTTTGTTTCTTTCTTTTTTGCGATACTGAAGATCAAACCCAGGGTGCTCTATCAATGAGCTATACCCCTGTTATGCTATATATATACATATATATATATATATATATATATATATATATATATATTCCTCTAAAGTCTCTTGTGCTCATAGGTGGGGCTTTTAAACTGAGGTTGAACCCTGGGGCACCGTAACTAAATGTGGTGTTAGGAGGTGGAACCTTGTTGGGAGAGACGGGTGTGGGTGTATCTTCCTCTCCATTCCTCCCTCTACTCTTTGCTTCTTGATCACCAAGATGTGAGTAGCTTTCCTCTGCCCAGATCCCTCCAGCATGTAAGTACGGATCCTTCTGAAACATGAGTCAAAACAGAGTTCCCCTCCTTTACATTGTATCAGGTATTGGTCTTGGTGATGAAAATGATGAGGACAGATTTTAGTATCAGAAGAGCGGGATTGTTGCTATGATTATCTGACCTGGTGGCTAAGAAGATTTGGATCTGGTGTAGGGGAGGAGTTTGGAAAGATTTAGAGATTCTGGCTGTAACTTGAATATTCCTGGCATCATGTAGCCATGTTTACTCTGAGAAACAAGAACAAATGCCCATTTAAAAGCTTTCAAGGGCCGGGGATTTAGCTCAGTGGTTCCAGCGCCTGTCTTGCAAGCGCAAAGAACCCGGGTTTGATCCCTGGTAACCACATAACAATACTTGACGTGGAGACTCATCCCAGCAGCAACCAGTACCACATACCACCGTGCCAGGTGTGGTGGCTCACGCCTGTCATCCCAGCACTCGGGAGGCAGAGGCAGGAGGATTGCTGTGATGTGAGTTGGAGGCTGAGCTCAGGGCCAGCCTGAACCACAAAGCGAGACCCTGTCTCAATAAATAAATAAATAAATAAATAAATAATATAAAAAATTTTTAAAGGCAAGTACCAGGGATCAGGGCAATAGGAAAGTTGCCTTGAGGGAATCCTGGGAACTAACAAGACTCTACCCTGCACGGGCTTAAAGTTACAAAAGTGCAAGTCCTTGTTTTGAAGAGAGCCCCAGGCACCTCTTCAACTAGCTCCTTGGGATTCAGGTCACAATGCTCAGCCATCTAGGCATGCAGAAGCCTCTGCAGCCATGATCCAGGTGCTTGGCCACTGCTCACGCTGCTGGCAGAATTTGGTGTCATCTACAATGTGCTGATTTTCCAAGAAAGAACCGTGGGAAGCTTCCTCTCATCTCGAAGGAAGGCCTAAGCAGCCAGGCATGAGTCCCTGAGAGAGCAGAGTGTAAGACTAAACCCGTGAGAGTAAAGCCAAAAGTTCAGTGGAGACTGTAGGAAGCTGAAGAAGCCAAGAACGTGGAACATCCAAGGAACCCACAGGCAGTCAGTGAAGCCATCTCAGGCTAGAAGCCAGGAGGGCTACTACAGTTAGCAATGCTGCAGGTGCAGAGCCACCCAAGTCGTTCAGAGTTCACATACTGTCCCCTGGTGCTAGACATGGAATTGCAGGATTTAATTTTTTCCCTGCTGGGTTTTGGTTTTGCTTTGGTCCTACTCCTCTCCCCACCCTCCCTTTTAGAATGTGTTTCCTCTGCTCTTTTAGGTTGGCAGTGTTCAACTTCCTTATTTTTTACAGGGCCTGATACAGAAGAGTTTGCTTTTAGTCTCAGAGGAGACTCTGGACTTGGACATTTCAACAATGCTGGAACAGATAAAATTTGGGTGACACTTAAACTGGACTAAATTCATTCTGCATAAAGAGATGTGCTTGAATCTTTTGGCAGCCAGGGATGGCACACTGTGGTTTGGATCTGTGATGTCCCCTAAGGCTTCGTGCAGTCAAAGGTAGGGCTTGTGGAAGGTGACTAGCTTATGAAGACCCCATAGCTGACTTGCTGTTAGAAGCTGGACTGCTCAGAAGAGGCAAGTGACTGAGGGCTCAGCACAGAAAGGGCTTCTCCATCCTGCTTCTCCCTCTCTTTCACATGCTCACCACAATGTGAGCATCTTCCCTCCACCCAGACCCTGCCATCATGCTGCTCCTTGTTTCAGCCTGCTACATACAGACTAAAACACGAGCCGAAATACTTTTCCCCCTTTAAGTGGGGGGTGTCGAGTGCTTTGTCCGAACAAAAACATGACTAACACAACCCCTAACCCTGTTTTTTTGTCTTCAGCAGGGTCTCGTTACATTCTCCAGGCTGGCTTTGAACTTGAGATCTTTCTGCCTCAGTCTCCTGACTTGGGATTGCAGGTGGGCACCACTGTGTACAACCGAGAAGTAATTAACACCTGTGACCCACCTGATAACGTTTCCTAAGTTGGTTAGACTCAAGTTAACTCGTGATCCTTCCCGCAGTCTGTCTCCTTCAGATCCCGAAGATTTCTGTCTCTCACTTCCTGCCAAATCCACCAAATTGATGCTGGATTGTTTGGTAAGGGCTCGGTCTAGAAAAACCTACAGAAAGGCGCCCAGGGTCTGTTAGAGTGCTCCACACCGCACAAGAATTCAGCCTAGTCCACACACTTAAACGATTCTTCTGACTGCAGTTTAGACAAAAAAAAAAAAAAAAAAAAAAATCAAATTTCCCATTTAAATTCCTCTTTCCAATGACACTACAATACTGTGTTACCAGGCCCAATAGCCTCACTCACCCCTTCCCAGGTCTGCAGAGCTCTTTGGCAATCGATATTGGATATCATTGGAAAAATCTAGTATATCTTTCATTAATAAGCTGTAAAAACATAAGCCAGCATATGAATTCATAAATCACCATTCAGGATGGTGTAGTCCTGTAGTGAAGTGAACTGGAATTCTGCAGTGCTCTGGCAGGCCATGTGAACTTTTCTGCGTGTCAGCTGTCAGTCGTAGAACGGCACCAGGGCCACGTTAGTGAGGTGTGGGGGGCAGGGCTTGAGATAATGGATGTGATGGGCGAACACATGCCTGGTGAGTAGTATGAAGTTTTATGCCAGTCCTACTAAGGAGCACAGCATCATGGTGCTAAACATCCAGCTGATCTTCTCTTGCCCCTAAACTAAGAAGCTAAAAAGTAGCCCAGCAAACCACATATACAGGAGATTTTTAATTTTCTTTTTGGTAGTGAGGGGTTAACCCAGGGCCTTGAACATGTGAGGCAAGTGCTCTAAAGCTGAGCTATATCTTTATTTTTTAATTTAATTTTTTTTTTTTTTTTTTTTTTGAGACAGGGTCTTGCTTTGTGGTTCAGGCTGGCCCTGAGCTCAGCCTCCAACTCACATCACAGCAATCCTCCTGCCTCTGCCTCCCGAGTGCTGGGATTACAGGCGTGAGCCACCACGCCCGGCACTGTGGTATGTGGTACTGGTTGCTGCTGGGCGTGAGTCTCCACGCCCAGTATTGTTATGTGGTTTCCGGGGTTCGAACCCGGATCCTTGCGCTTGCAAGACAGGCGCCGGAACCACTGAGCTAACTCCCAGGCCCTGAGCTATATGTTTAAAAAAAAATTGAGACAGGGTTGGCGAGAGGCAGGAAAAGAGCAGTTACCTGACGTTTTGGGAAGGGTCCCATAGTATCTGCCACATTATGGCACCGGGAAGCTTGGCAGAGGACCCTCCTACAAGGAGGCAAGACGAGGCGCCCACTGGACTCACCTGCTTGAACTGGATGGTGGCAACCATGTGGGAGCGGCTGCTGCTGGCGTTCATGTGGGTCGAAGCTGTGGTCCTGGTTCGCGTTCCTCGTTCCATCAGCTTTTCGATCTGCGCGTAGTTCTCACACGGCACAGACATCAGCCCTTCCACGTAGAAGCCCACGAGGCGATCTTCCCGGACTTTCAGTCCTCCAGGCTTTTTTGTTTTAGAGAGCAGATCTCTTATCTGTAGAAAAGAAGAAACAATGTAAATTTCCAGAAAACTTTACTGCTGTATCTCTGCCTACAATGTAATAAGTATTGAATGGACATTTACTGGATGAGTGAGTGAATATTCAGCTTCTGTAGATAGCAGACAACTTCATAAATGAACTAGGCAGGAAGCAGGGAAGTGGGGAAACGAGAAGAGAGGGAAAATCAGTTTCAACTAGTGAAACTGGAAGCTTGTTTTCAAACATTAATTTCTAGGGCCGAGGATTTAGCTCAATAGTTCCGGCGTCTACCTCGCAAGCACAAGGTCCTGAGTTCACCCTCGGTAACCACACACCACAATGCCGGCAGCGGTGGTTCATGCCTGTAATCCCAGCACTCTGGGAGGCTGAGGCAGGAAGGTCACAAGTTCCAGCCCAGCTGGGGCAACTTAGTGAGACCCTGTTTCAAAATAATAAATCAAAATATTTTAAAAGGGCTAGTGATGGGCTGGGGATTTAGCTCAATGGTTCCAGCACCTGTCTTGCAAGCGCAAGGATCCGGGTTCGATCCCTAATAACCACATACCATACTGGGCGTGGATACTCACGCCCAGCAGCAACCAGTACCACACTCCACAGTGCCGGGCGTGGTGGCTCATGCCTGTAATCCCAGCACTCGGGAGGCAGAGGCAGGAGGATTGCTGTAATGTGAGTTGGAGGCTGAGCTCAGGGCTAGCCTGAACTACAAAGCGAGACCCTGTCTCAAAAAAAAAAAGGCTAGTGATATAACTCCATCATAGAGCACCTGCTTAGTGTATACTAACTAGGCTCTGGGTTCTCCTTCCAGCACTGCCAACCAGGAAAGAGCGAATGAAAGGGGGAAAGGAGGGAGCAAAGCCACACCTGCCACTGAAGTGCCTGAAAATAAAGGGACTTAGTATGAAATGGCAGAGGCCGGAGGGCTGGATAGTCAAACCGGGAGGAAGGGCCTCTCTGTGGGGTAGGAGTCCTAATATTTACCAAGATGTAGAAATGATTCCGGTTTGCCAGAAAGTATACTCTCTACAGCTGGGGGTGTAACCTGGTGGTAGAGAGTGTGCTTAGAAGGTTCGAGACCCTGAAGTTGGTCCCTAGCACCACCCCCACCCCTGAAAAATAATATAATCTGTCACCTGTTCATTGTAAATCTCCAGCATACTGAATGTAACCTGTGTAGAGAATAATACAAGTAAGTGTCCTCATAAAAGGGTCATCTTGGTGGGGACAATGGGATATGGAGACAACAGAAATCAATATCTTTCGCTATAACATGATTTATAAACATGTAAACATTTTGATATGGAAAATTAACAATGATGCTGAGAGCATAGCTTAGTGGTAGGGTGTATGCTTGGCGTGTGTGAGGCCTTAGGTGCAATCCCCAGAATAGACAAAACAAGACAAAAAACCCCAGAAAATGACAACAAACTTCAAGTAGAAGTGCTGACAGCTTTCCACGTGGAAAGTGTTCAAAATGAAGCAATGTCATTCTTCCAGGAAGAGATTTTAGAATAACGTCTACCTGATATTCTTGATTTTGCTCCTGCTTCTCCATTGCCCGAAAAAGCTCTTCACACACACTTGGAATAATACCCTTGTCTGCGCCAAAGCCCATCATGGAGTAGCTCTTTCCAGAGCCGGTCTGTCCGTAGGCCAGGAGAGTCGCGTTGTAGCCTTGCCACGCGCTGTCCAGGATCCCCCTGCCGATGTCGTGGAAAACATCTCTCTGGGAAGGAGAGGAGAGGCATAGCCAGCACAGCCTGTGGCTACCTCCCCTTCCGCTCCCAGCAGTTACACAATGTGAAAACGAGGCTGGGTTTGTTAAACTGCACCTTTGACCACTCAAAATACAACTCAAGCACTTAGAGCCAGTGGGATAAAACTGGAAACCAAAACATGATCTGTCCGTTGGAAGAACCCTACTTGCTCACCTTCAAGGCCCCAGCTGTACACACACGGACTGCTGCAGTCTGAACTTGAAATGTCCCCTAAGGTGCATGTTAAGAGGCTTGGTTCCAGCTTGTTGTCGGAAGCGGTGTAAACTTCAAGAGGTGGAGCTGGGGTTGGGGGTGTAGCTCAGTGGTAGAGCACTTGCCTGGTGTGAGTGAGGCCCTGGGTTTGATCCCCAGCATTGAAAAAGTAAGTGAGACTGCTGTCAGAATAACGTGACATTGTGTGTGACAGAAAATGTCTTAGAGGGCTGGGGAGTTAGCTCAGTGGTTCCAGCGCCTGTCTTGCAAGCGCAAGGACCTGAGTTCAATCCCTAGTAACCACATAACAATACTGGGCGTGGAGACTCACCCCAGCAGCAATCAGTACCACATACCACAGTGCTGGGCATGGTGGCTCACGCCTGTAATCCCAGCACTTGGGAGGCAGAGGCAGGAGGATTGCTGTGATGTGAGTTTGAGGCTGAGCTCAAGGCCAGCCTGAACCACAAAGCGAGACCCTGTCTCAAAAAAACCTTAAAAAAATGTCTTAGAAGTGGGAGTACTTGCTAAACTAAGGACCAAAAAATGACAGGCATGGTGGTGTGTGGCTATAATCCAGGACTTGCAGGAGCCATGAGTTCAAAGTTGGCCTGATCTACATAATGAGACCCTGTTTCCAAAAAAATTGACAAAGTATAATATAGCAAACATGTAAAGCAACAACATAGTCATTTATTATAACTTGTCAAGGATTATGTATTGTACATAATTATATTGCTGTACTTTTATATAACTGGCAGCACAGAAGATCTATCTTTGACACCAGCCACAACACAAAACAATGTCCTTTGGACACTGGGATGGCCAGGACTCATTACATGTTCTCCATATTTATCCTGCTTGGGGCTCAGGATTCATGCAGCTGTGGGTTTATAGTTTCCGTCAGTTTGGAAAAGATTTATTCATCATTTCTGTAAGTATTGTTGCTTCTCTTTGCTTATTTTTCACATGACTTCAATTAGAGAAATAAAGTTCGTGAAGTTTTGTTTCCCTTAATTTTTTTCTGTCTGTTCCTCTTATTTACCTTTGTGTCTTTCAAAAAAGGCCAAATATCATCCTCTTTAATAAACCACCCCAAATACTCTCTGACCAGATTGAAATGACACCACTCCCCTGCCCCCCTCTCTGGCCCACATATGCCGTGTAATACGTCCTCCAGCATTTGAATGCACATACTTATGACCGCAAGCAAAATTGTGAGGAACTTTAAGACATGGCGATTTAGGGGCCGGGGATATAGCTCAGTGGTTCTGGCGCCTGTCTTCCAAGTGCAGGGACCCAGGTTCAATCCCCAGTAACCACATAACAATACTGGGCGTGGAGACTCACCCCAGAGGCAACCAGTACCACATACCACAGTGCCGGGCGTGGTGGCTCACGCCTGTAATCCCAGCACTTGGCAGGCAGAGGCAGGAGGATTGCTGTGATGTGAGTTGGAGGCTGAGCTCAGGGCCAGCCTGAACCACGGGGCGAGACCCTGTCTCAAAAAAACCTTAAAAAAAAAAAAAAAAAAAGACATGGCGATTTATAGTGCATGATATATGCTTAATAAAATAGGGGTTCTTCAATGCTGTGCATCGTTGAGGGCAGGTGTTTGACTTTGTACTTTGGGGGTGGTAGGAGTTCCCCACTTGGCCCTGTGCATTCGGATAACAACCTTCTTCTCCCCACACTTGATAACTAAGTGCAGCATCCTTAGCTAGTCCTGAGAATGACCTACTTTCCATGCTCTCAATCTTTAAAAAATTTTAATTGATTTTATTGGTACATTTTATATACACATTATGATCACATTCAACATAGAGAATTTGTTCCTGTACATGGCACATCTTGATTTTCATTCGTCCCATTCCCCTGCCCTCCCTACAGCCCTCGCACTCCCCTAAAACCAAGCTGTGTTTTCTTTGTTCAATTATCAGTTTTTTTCTTTCCCTTCTTTACTTTCCCCTACCCGCCTTTTCCCTTTTTCGTTCTGCACATTTCTCTGTTTTACATTACCTGTCATACATTTTGGCATTCATTTATACCTTCAGCTTCTCATACTTTAGAAAAGATTCGGTATCTATACGTCTGTATCCTATTTATTTCTCTTATGAGTACCTCAAGGTACATCCATTTGAGTATAAATGACTCAATTTTTTTTTTTTTTTTTTGAGAGGGTCTTGCTTTGTAGTTCAGGCTGGCCCTGAGCTCACTATGTAGCCCAGGTGAGCCTCAAACTCACAGCAATCCTCCTGCCTCTGCCTCCCGAGTGCTGGGAATATAGGCGTGAGCCACCATGCCTGGCACTGTGGTATGTGGTACTGGTTGCTGCTGGGTGTGAGTCACTATATACCCAGCATTGTTGTACGTGGCTAGTGGGGACTGAACCAGGGACCTTGCATTTGCAAGGCGGCACCAGAACCACTGAGCTAAATCCCTGGCCTGAATTTATCATTCTTTATATCTGAGAAATATTACATTTTATTTTTTTAAAAAACCACCCATCTTTTCAAATTTTAAACAATAGAGCTTACTGTCTTCGATACTACCCCTGATGTGCCTCCTTGATGCTGTGTAAACTTTCTGGATAGATTTTGTGTCAGTTTCTCCACAAGAGGGCTGTGTCCCTCCCCTTCCTGTCCCCCGCTTTCTCTTTATATGTGTGTGTCGTACATTTTTTTCTAGTCCTTCCTTGCCTTCCCTCAGGTCCTAGGCTCAGCTCTGCAGCCCACCACAGAACATCTCATGAATTTTCTTTATTTTCCTTGGCTCAGGAAAGCACAGCGTAACTAATCTGATGGACTTTCCGTTTTCACAGCACCCCCACATGGCCTAGTCACCTGATTTGAATGCCTAAAATTTCTTCAGACAGAAACTGCATTTTTGTACCTCATCTTCATCTTAGAAAAAGAAATAAGTGTAAGACAAAACTCTCATCTGGAGATTTATTTATGCTTGCGAGGAAATTCCTAAAGTGCTCACAGAAAACAAGGCAAAATGCAATACTAAAAGGACCTGCCATTGAAATTGTTTTAAGGGCCGGGGAGTTAGCTCAGTGGTTCCGGCGCCTGTCTTGCAAGCGCAGGGGCCTGGGTTCGATTCCCCGGTAACCACATACCATACTGGGCGTGGAGACTCATGCCCAGCAGCAACCAGTACTACATACCACAGTGCCGGGCATGGTGGCTCACGCCTGTAATCCCAGCACTCGGGAGGCAGAGGCAGGAGGATTGTGATGTGAGTTTGAGGCTGAGCTCAGCGCCAGCCTGAACCACAAAGCGAGATCCTGTCTCAAAAAAAAAAAAAAAAAAATTGTTTTAAAACAATTTACCTGGCTTGCAAATTTACTAGTAGGATCTGTGGAAATAAGGACACCATCTTTATCCTTTTGAAATCCGTTGTGGGACCAGTATACCAGATCAAAAGTAAATGTCTTCATGTGCCCCGGGTTCCTAGGGTCTTGGATGGTGGTTGTGGTCCTGGAATCCATGGAAATCACACATTTGCTCCCAAAATTCTTCTCTCTCTATAGTCAAAACATCAGAGTTGATCGGAGTTTTTCTTCGTTATCCAAGTTCATTGTTTATATCTAGTGGAAGGTAAGCTAGGAACTTACCATTTATTTAGTTTTTTATTTTCTCTCAAAATTCATAGCAGCTGATACGACAAGTGGTGGTTCCTATAATCACTCCGAACTATTGAAGATCTTACTTTGGGTCACAGGAACTTTCTGAGAGTAGCTGGATCTTTAACAGACAGCCACACTAATAGCAATAACTACAGCATGAAGAGCTCGACTTGCAACATCAATGCCTAACTCCCAGTCCAGACCAGTGAAAAGTATCAGTGATAAAAGAACCAGTTAAAGTCTCTGGAAACAACCTTAGGACAAACAGCAACTAAAGAAACAGGACAAGGACAGACTTAAGAAGACGGAGTTGGTGGTGTTTGTAGCAACACCATTTCACTTTCCCTGGCAGCTTAGCAAGGTAGAAGCTCCACTCCAGACTACTGTAGCCCCAAGCACAAAGCCCCTCTTCTTAGAACCCCAGGTGGAAGGCCTGTCTCCTCCTCTCTCTGTCCTCCTGGCGCTGAGTTGAACCCCTGTTAGGTGAGGGCTCCCTCTTTAGCCAAGTGGGGAAAGAAGAGGCTTCTTTGTGTGCAGCACGCTGAGAACACTGAAGTCCTTGTCATCTTGTCCTCACCCTGAGATGGGGCTCCACACCGGGTGACAGGCTCTGAGGAGCTCAGGCTCCGCTGAGATTTTGTGTGTTTGGGGCGAGGAGGATAATGGGAACATAAACCCACAGTGTCCTTCCTCCCCCTCCCAAAGTTCCTTTTTAGGAAGAGAGATGGAAGAAGATTGAGCTTCAGAGGAGGCAGTGATGAAGGCAGCCAGAGCCAGTCAAGACACGGGTAAAACGATGTGCTCGGTGGACGCGGGGAGACTGGGGGCGAAGGGCGCTGGACAGTACCCCCGAGCCCCGCACAGAGTGCTCCTTCAGAGGAAGCAGTGTTTGATTTGATTCACTTGAAAAACACTTTATGTCCCAAGACATTGTTGAAAATAATAATCAGCCAACAGACAGTGAGGTTCAACAGCTGGGCCCGGTCAAAGGGACAGAGGAGGACCTGAGTGACCTGCTGTCCTCCCAGCTGGGCCCCCAGGGAGCAGGCTCTTCATCAGACTAACACAGCCGCAGCACTGGACTCAGGGCGCCAGTTGCTACAATATCAGATCTGAAAGTTCCAAATATGAAGCCCGAAAGGAAAGAGCAAGGTGTGACCCATATGCTGGGGAGAAAACAAGCAACACGAGATCGTCCGTGAGAATGTCGACATGCCAGATGCAGCAGAGAGCGATGTCCGTGGTTGTAAACATGTGCACAGCACTAGAGGAAACCACGATCAAAGAAGTGAAGAGCAAGGGAATAATATGAAAACAAACGAACACCAACGAGTTAGATAACCTAGGTGAGCTGGATGAAGACTGACTCTGACACGAGCGCCAGAGCGTGAAAGGACAGACCACAGCACAGAGGGTGACCAGACATGGCCCAGACAGACAGGCCAGGCCTAGATGGCCTGTGAGGCAAATCAAACACTCTCTCCCACTTCTTCACAAACTCTTCCTAAATATATGAGAGGAAGGAACATCCTCCAATTTACTCTGTGAAGTCAGTATTACTCTGATACTGAATCCAGAAAAAAATATCACAAGAAAATAAAACTAAGCCAACATGTGGTGTCACATATCTATTCTCTCAGTATTTGGGAGGCTGAAGCAGGAGGCTCTCTGTAAGTTTGAGGCCATCCTGGGCTACATAGTGAGTTCAAGCCCAGTCTAAACTACACAGCAAGACCCTGCACCTAAAAACGTAAAACAAAACCAAAAAACCCCACGAAAACTATAGTTTTGTGTGGTGGCACATGCTTGTAATTCCAGTATTCAGCAGCCAATTGAGATAGAAATGAATGTACAGTCAGAGAGGGATGGGCCCTCGTGGAAGTCAACACAAAACAAGACATCAGAATTGTGGCTGGAGGTGCACCTGAAGGAGGCTGGGCCTCAAGGTGAAGGCGCAGTGTCCTGAGGGACAAGCTGTGCTTTAAACATACTGTAATTAGCACCACCTGGTCCTCTAGGGCCAGTGAGGCAGTCACAGCAAAGGGGAGGAAGCAAAATGGGCCTCTGTGAGCTCTGGGTCCTAGGAGACTAGTGGGTGTCAGGACCAGTGTGTGGTTTGGCCAACAGGGTGGGAAGGGAGAGATTGGAAAAGAGCTGGGGAGGCTGGACTCTCACGAGCTGCCTATCACGTTTTCAAGAGTTCGCTCTGGCTGGTAAAAAATCAAACCAACACAAAAAAACAAATCAAAACAACAGCAAACCAGGTAGGAGAAAAACTCTTGACTATCGGGTGTTAAATAAGACAACAGTGCCTCTCCAGGATGCAGCCTAACTTTGCCCAAGAAAACTGGGAGAAAATCACAGTTTTCATGAGCTACATCTTGAACAAAGGATTTGTATTTAAAATATATAAAAAACTAAAAAACAAATTAGACCCTTGAACATAAAAGACCCAATTTAAAAACAGGCAACTGAAATAGACATTTCTCAGAATAAGTACAAATGGCCAACAAATACATGGGAAAAATTTAACACCTCTGGCCATAAGAAAAAGGCAAATTATAACCACACCAAGGGGTCAGAGCTTTAGCTTAGTGGTTTTGGCATCTGCCCAGCAAGGGCAAGGTCCCGAGTTCATTCCCTGGTAACCACATACCACAATGCCTATCTGAAAACAAAACAAAACAAACTCAACTACACCAAGATTTCATCTTTCTCCAGAAAGATGGCTGTCATCAAGAAATGCAATAACAAATGCTGGTGAGGCTATGGGGGAAAAGGGCCCTTCTACATTGTTGGTCGGAATGTCAACCGATACAACTACAATGGCGATCAGTGGATCAGTGTGGAGATTCCTCAATGAACTGAAAACAGAAATTCCATTTGATCCGGATAGTCCCCTCTCAGTATCTTCCTCAAAGAGTTAAAGGTGTCATATTACAGTGACCCATCCATACAATGCCTATAGCAGCACAGCTCATAATAGCTAAATCCTGGGAGCAGCCTGTATATGCCTTCATGTCCAGATGAATGGATAAAGAAAATGTGGTATTTGTGCAACGGAGTGCTACTGCGTTATGAAGGCTATGTTTGAGACATCTGTAGGAAAATGGTTGTACGGGGAGGCCATAATGTTAAACGAAATAAATCAGGCACACAGGCTTAAATATTACATTGTTTCTCTTATATGAGAAACCCGAAATATAAATAAAGAGCAAAATAAAATATAGATAATAGGAAATAGGAGATCTTTTTCAAATAGGAAGGGGATCATGAAATAGAGGGAGTGGGAGAGAACAGAGGGAAGGGGAAGTAAAAAGAACTGAGAGGTGTTGTGCACACGTATCATGTACACGGATCAGTTCCCCCATGAGAAATGTAACCGTTATGTACTGAAATCATGTACTAACAAAACTATTTAAAAAGAGGGGAGTCACACGGGACTGAGGTGGTTCCCTAGCAGGAAGCATTTGAAAAGGCAGGTATTTTGTAGCTCAGTTGCGGGTTCTGGGTATCTTTCTACTAGGTGGGTCAGAGCGAGTACATGTCACCAGTACAGCACACGGCATGAGTCGGGCTGTCTGGCAAAAACAAGGACAGAAATTACTTTTAGGTTCTTCTTAATCAGAGTTCTGGAAAGGAGCTGAGACTAAACCCACCGTTAGAACGGCAGTTTCTAGCAGAGTTTCTAGCCCCCAAAGCAGGCTGCCTGTCAAGGGCCTCTGGCCTGGGTAGCACAGACTCTGACTTTGAATAAGCAGCACTGGTATTTAGGACAGAGCGTCCTCTCCCTCCGTATACTGACTCCCAAGCTGTGGACAGTGTTGGGCCCAGTTTTTATTTAGGTATTGAGAATCGAACTCAGGATCTTGTGCTTGCCAGGCCTGCGTGGTGCCCCTGGGCCCAGTTATGAAACCACCTCACCATCCCAAATGGCTGCCCAGGGCCTATGACCACAACCAGTACACAGACGCTCCAGCCGTGGAGCCCAGGGTCTGTCGGCACTGCCAGTGCCCCTGGCTGCTGCCCGGCTTGGATGGACATAATGAGGGCAGCCACTGAGGGGAGCTGCTGGCGTGGTTGGCAGTGACTCGTGGGTCAAGGCCGCTGGCTGCTCGCACTGACCATTGGGCAGCGTTCTGAGGCCTCATGTCCTGAATGGCTCAAGGTCAAGTGGAAAGATGGTCTCCACGGGAAGTCCTCTCAGGAGCCAAACGTGGCACCAAATGTGGGAACAGCTACATCTGTCAGGGGCACACATGACTGGCACATACCCCTTCATATCAAGACCTTCACATCTGGAAATAGAGGTGGAGGCTGTGAGCAAGTGCGGCCTAACAGGCCTGATGGGTGTAATGACGAGGGACACAAAAATGCTACAGGACAGAAGACGGCTGAGGCACAGAAATGCCCCAAAACTATGACTCGGCAGCAGCCACGACCCAGTAGCAGGTACCCTGATACCTCCATCCTTGTTTTTGGCCCACAGAGGGATACGTAGCGCCACCCAACCTGTGAGGGACTGGCAGGCTCTATGTGTCCAGTGTAGACACTGGTACTCGCCTGGCACAAGCTCGACTAGTGAGCTGACAAGACTCCACTGCCAAAGGTCTTGAGCAGTGAGCTGCCCTCTGTGTCTCTGTGCCATGTGATGGTGATGGGGCACCGATTTCAGGGCACATGCTAACACAGGATGTGTCACTGTACTTTCATCCGCCACGTAATACCCAGGCTCAGAGCTGGAGGGAGAAACAGCTTCGTACAGGCCCTATTAGGCAAAAAAACTATCTTGGCTGACTGCAGTCCTTGGAGAAGCATCACTGAACTTTAATACCACACACCTGGCACACCTCCCCTCAGGAACCCTGACCCCACCCAGACCACCTGTGTCCACATCCAGATGTGGTCCTGCCAGAGTCGAAGAAAGTGCTTGGGACAGTGTTGTGTATGTGCAAGTGGTTTTTGCTCCTGGATGAGTCAGCTATTTCCTGCATAAAGTGAGGAGTCTCTGGCCCTGCTAACCTGATCCCCTCTATCCTGCTGCACTCTGGACTCTCACAGTGAATGGGCTAAAGAAATTCTCTCTGGGGCTGGAGATTTAGCTCAGTGGTTCCAGCACCTGTCTTGCAAGTGCAAGGGCCCGGGTTCAATCCCCGGTTAACCATATACAATACTGGGCATGGAGACTCATGCCCAGCAGCAATCAGTACCACATACCACAGTGCCAGGCGTGGTGGCTCATGCCTGTAATCCCAGCACTTGGGAGGCAGAGGCAGGAGGATTGCTATGAAGTGAGTTTGAGGCTAAGCTCAGGGCCAGCCTGAACCACAAAGCGAGACCCTGTCTCAAAAAAAAAAAAAAAAAAAAGAAAAGAAAAGAAAAGAAATTCTCTCTGGGTGCCACAGCTGCCCTCTGGCTTGGGGAGCTACTTGGATGTGAGTTTCAGAAGTTACTCGAGCCTGTGCTGTTGGTGATCATGTGTATCAGGCTCGACCACACCAGCTGTCCGCCGAGGTTGTCGTGTGGTCTCACAAAGATGTTAGTGTGTTGCCAGATGGCACAGCTTTACCAGTTCGTCTGAAAGCATCAATTTATTTTAGCTCCCAGCGGTGGTCTTTTCACCATTTTTCCTGAAAATTGTGTTACCAAGACAAAATGTGTTTACATCCCCAATATCATACCACATGTAAAGACCTGCCAATGCCTTGTGTGACCTGCCCATTCTATGGGAGACAGAGGTCACTGGTTTGGTTCCTGATAGAAACATTATCTGCATAATTATCATCTCTTCCCTCACATGCTTCTGCAGCACTGTGGACCGTGTCTCCACGGACCAAATGCCCTACAGCATGCCGCACACACATGCTGGAAGGTCTGGGGCACAATGCAGAAGAGGGTGGTGCATCAGGTTCTGAGAGTCCGTGATGAGGGTGAAGGCGGGGATTCAGCCTGACTGCAGTGTAACCACTGTGACGGCCCTGGTGCCATCTGGTTTCCAGGCACATTCCAGACAACACAAGTTAACACTGAGAGTAGTGTTTTATGATTAGACCCTGATGACACTGTGACACAAGGCACGGACCCAGCCTCTTTACTGTCACACCAGGTGACAGACTAAGACACTGCAGCTCAGGTGGGGTCAC